>WBMZ01015071.1:0-59822 GCA_013400975.1 Atrichornis clamosus
TTTTTTTGTTTATTTGTTTGTTTCCTTTTTTCCCCACCGTTTTTTTCCTCTCCCCCGTGATTCTTTTCCCCCCCTTTTTCGTCTTTTTCCCCCTTTTCCTCATTTTTGCCTCTTCATTCCTTTTTCGCTTTTCTCCTTTCTCCTTTTAACCTTTTTTTCTTTCTCACCTTCTTTTCCTATTTTTTAGTTCCCCCCCCTTTTCCCCTCTTTATTCCCTTTTTTCTTTTACCCCTTTTCCTCTTTTCCCCATTTTTCCTTTTTTCCCTTTTAAAAATATTTCCCCTTTATTTCCTTTTCCCCCCTTTCTTTTTTTTCCCTTTTTTTCCCTCTTTTTCCCTTTTCCCCCTTTTTTTCCTTTCTTTCCTTTCCCTCCCCTTTTATTCCTTCTTTTTTTTTTTAATTACCACTACTCCCAATGCCCCCCCAGCACACCACCCTGCAGCTGGACTCAGTCGCTGCCTTAGTGCCTATAGCACTTCTCTAGGAAAAAAAAAAAAAAAAGCATTCCCATCCTCTGCAAACAGTATTCTAGCAAATTCCTTGAACGATTTATGAGAACTACATTAAGCTGTGCTACAGCCAACGCTGGCCAGAGCTCCAAGCACAGCGCTGGGCTGACCCATCATTCTCAGTTTCGCTGGTGCTCAGGTTCAAACAATGCCAGCTCATTCTCAACAGGAGCCTGAGATGCCCAGGAAGGCATCCTGGAGAAGAAGATGTTCCTGTTTTTCCAAAACAACCTTTTAATTATGCTCTTTACTATAATAGCAGCTTTTTTCCAACACTTCAGCAGTCAGAGCTATTAATTAAAGAGCCAAGGTCTAACAATATAACAATATAAAACCCAGTAACTTTTGGCAGGCCCTTTTTGCACCGATACAGAATTTTTCAAGGAAATTCAGTCAGTGCTCCTTGTTCATGACACAGCAGGTTTTCACTAAATAAACAGTTTGGATGGGTGATTTTCTATCTGATCATAAAACACATCTTGTGTGACAGAGAGATTTCATGTGTAGTTACTCACGAGAAAAGTCTGTCTGATACACAGGGCTACAAGCAAAGACAGCCATGCCACATTCCTGCTGTATCCTTATCGCAGGAATGCTATTTGTCCTAAATTGCCAGGGCTCATGGAGAAATGGGATCCCTTCAGTTGCTGCAACTCTCTTTTTTGCTCTTCCACTGTGCAGGGGATGCTCTGCAGTAACTGGGACTCATCTCCACCGAGTACCACACACCCACTTCTGACACAGGGTTTTGGAAAAATGAAGCTACCCGGTAGAAGGTGCAGCTGCCGCCTCAAAGGTTTTGCAGTCAATCCATTTCTTGCTCTCTGAACAGAAGACAAATCATTAGGGTGGGATCTAGATCAGGTCTCTGCAGCCAACACACCCTACTCAAGCCCCAGGGGGGCTGGGCTGGACCACAGCACCGGATGCTGGCAGGAATCCTGCACATCCCAAGGCTGCAGCTCCTCCAGACAGTTCAGCCGGCGCAAAACAACCTCAGCCAGCTCTCAGCACGGAAAAGCTGCGTTCACTCAGACTGGAGGATAATTGCTCATGGCTTTTCCTTATGGCTACTGAGATTCTTGGTTTGGAAACCTGGCTGCTATAGCCCCTCCTTTCTGGCATTTCACAATAAATGCCCAGTTATCCCAGCAAGGCATTCCGCAGAGCCGTCGTCCAGCTTCTTGGATTTTACACCGGCAGAAGCTCCTCATCACATCTGTCTTCTCCAGAGCTGAGCATTACTCTGCCTGCCTGGGAAATGAAAAACTGAGAGAGAAGGAACCAGGAGACAGATAAAAAGGAAAAAATGACAGGCAGAAACACGGCTGTTTCTTTTTCAGGGATTTCCCATCCAGGCCCTGTAACAATGTTCAGCATTCTGAGAATGGCACATACAAACTTGTGTGCAAGGGGCAAGAGCCCTTTAAAACTGTGGGAAATCTTGACAGCACCTGCAGCACCTGTTTGCAGAGATTTGTTTCATGTGGGTGCAATGCCTCATACTCAAATCTAATCTTAGGGAGAAAGTGTAGGAAGAATCCCAACTAATTTCATTAATTCCAGATCAGAGGCTGAAAAAACTCCCTCAAACAAAATTCAAAACCTCTTGAATTTGAAAAAAAATCTATTTTTTTTCTTTTCCCAGATTAGGGCTAGAAGGTTGTGTTGGGACTGGAGACACTATTTGGATTTGAGAAATCACCCTTCAAAAAGACTTGTTCAGTCAAGTGCTGAGAACTGTGAAAAGCTGAGATGTCTAAACACAGTTTGGAGTCAAAGTGATGTCCAAGGGAATTGCTCACCTCTGGTGTAAAGCATAGTGACAGCAAAATACTTGTGCATAAGAGTAATTAAGGTCAGGTTGGTTTTTATGAACAGGGGTTTTCGGAGGATTTATTGTGCAGACAGCAGCATCACCCTCAATCTAGGGTGTGGATCTTTCCAAGATGGTCCAGGAGAACATCCTCCACAGGCTGGCAGAAATCCTGGTCCCACTGAAGTCAGCCATGCCTGCACAGATTTAATCAGGAGGATTTTGTCAGCTACTTGAATGTGAAAAAAGAGAAAGGGCTCTATGCTGTTCCCCCACTCTCACTTTCTCGCTGCGTCACTCAGACCTGCCTTGTTTTTACAACCCCTGGTTTTGGAAGGGAACACTCACACTGATGCACACACACACCCTTTCTCCAGGCCACAGTGTATTTTCCAGCTCAGCAGGTTATCCTCAGACATGTGGAGATTTAAGAAGCAAAACCCAATCCCAGCAGTGACAACACTGTGGATGCAACAGCTGCGGGGGGAGGACAGGGAGGGACAGGGACACCATGACCCCTCCACGTGCCAATAGCCCTCACACGCCAACAGCCTGACCTTAAAAAAATTGCTGTCCTTGTTAAAAATCACCTTACAACATGACATTGCTTGTCCTTTCTAACAAGAAGGGGGCTACGTGGGTGTTTTAAGTGCTAATTTTGGTGCCTTCTGAAGTACCTGGTGACCCGCGGTCATCTCCGATCGCTTACTTTAACAGCTTTTGTCCTGTCAGCCTGAGTAGCCAGCGCAGAGTAAAATCCTTTCCAGCTCTTCAGATGATTTTCACTATCACTCACTCGGGCTATTAAGATTCTCAATGCGTGTATCTGGTTTCCAATAGTACAGGCTGCTTCGGAAAGGTTAGAGTTTGTTTTAAATAGCTCAGCCATCTGTCCTGCGGTGGCTGATGGGAGCTGCAGAGATCGAAGCAGCCAAAACAGAATTTTTCAAACTGTCAGTTTTTCATTACAAACATTTCAGTTTGAATCAGGCCCATGTCCTTAAAAAAAAGTCTATATATTTTTCTTCTGTGTTATACAAACACTGTGAGCCGTGCCTTAGCAGTTTCCTTGCGTTGTGGGAATTTCATCAATGCAAATACCTGGCATGAACCTCACCAGTACCAAGTACTTTGCAAACCACAAAATAAGCCTCATTTGTGTACTTCTAGGCTTTGAACTAAAAAACACTCATTTATTGCAGGTAGCCATGACACACAGAACCAAGAACCAACACACAGCCATAAGGAAAATGCTTCACGAATGGAAATCAGGCACGTGGACCTGCATTTTTCTCAGCCAGTTCCTAAATGTCAGCTAAAGCTCTGAGTTCACCCACTCTAGAAAGTTAAATCAATTTATTCACTTAATTCAGAGAACTCACTTTCTTAATTAAACATTCATTTTGAGAATGCAGGAAATGGGTTTAGAGCACACAGGCCAGCTACATGCAGCAGCTGTTAGCAGCAATTGCTACTACATTGCTGAAAAAATAAATATATAATAATATTTGAGAAGCAACCAGTATTTCCTTAGGCAAATGCTGCACCACATTAGACAAACAAGCATGGCCAGGCTGGCACCTAACACCCAGTGAAAATGTTGATGGTCCCCCTAGTACTACCCTGGAAAAGCCCACATAATAAACTATCACCTAGGAGTATCCAAGGAGACAAGGCAGACAACAAATATATATTAATCAGAACAACATACCAAAGTTTATTGATTACTTCAAACAAAAGTTTCTGTAATGAAAAAAGAGCAAGTTGCATTCAT
The DNA here is from genome assembly GCA_013400975.1 of Atrichornis clamosus. Taxonomy (NCBI): domain Eukaryota; kingdom Metazoa; phylum Chordata; class Aves; order Passeriformes; family Menuridae; genus Atrichornis; species Atrichornis clamosus. Next base: position 4,100 of record WBMZ01015071.1, read on the forward strand.
AAAAGGTAACATTCACATTCAATTTCCTTGATATAAAGCAACATAAATGTATAAAATTGCATTTAAGTGAAAAAAATGTAAGGTTGCAGTCCTTTTTCTTTGCAAGAAGCTGAAAATGTATCTGCTCATTGCCTGTATATAATTTACATTTTCTATATACTACATGTTTTTTTAAAAAAAATTCATAGCTGGGAAATTGGATAAATGGTGCAGTATTAGGAAAGTTTTTCAACTGTGTGTATACAAATTCAATTTGAAGCTTTTATGCAATTCCAAGTCATTTATAATATTCTTGTAACGATTAGGATTAGTTTTTGAAAAGTTGCTATGACTACACCAAGCTCCACCATTATCACGTAAGAGTTTTAGAGGGAATCTTAATTACTTTCCTTATCTTTCAGTGTCACTAGTCAGTGATTAAACTTCAATGAATTATTATGAGAAAAACCCAGCCTTTTTTCCTTCAAGTTTTCCCACCGAGAAGCCTGTACTGACCTTTCAGCTCACTGATGAGCACCGTAACAGTGCAGTGGCACCATGGAACACGAGCAACCACCACAGCATCGCTGTCCAATTATTGCCACTCCAGCATCCTGCTGCCTTACACCTTACAGTCACTAGCACGACCTTTTCTTCCCCTCTCTAACCTCAAAAGGGGTTTCCTGTTTCCCCTGATTTCGCAAGTCACCCACAGCCATAGGAATTTCATTTTTGTCATTGCTGAATGATGAGGATCAGCTCTTCCGCAGGTTCAGGGCAGCCTGGCTGTCCTGGCACCCAACACTACACCAGTGCAGTATCTGAAGATCCAAGCCAAAAAAACCTGCATTTTCCCAAAAGAGCTGCTATTCAAGACATTTCACATTAATTCCATCCCGCCTGTCAGCACACACACCTTGGTTTTGAACATACAGCTGTTGCAATGGCTTGTTCCAGCTGGAGACAGGACACTTGGAAATGGCAAGAGAAAGATTCGATTCTCAGAAGGCTCCATCTTGAAACAGGCAGCAGAAATTAGCCTGTTTCAGTGACTATTTGAACAGTTCACAGACATGGCAAGCTTCACTCTGTTCCCACTGATATCACCAGCAAACCTCCAGTGGAATTCCAGGGGAACAGACTTTGACCCTTGGAGTAGAGCACGACACAAAACAAACTGAGAAGCAAGGTGTCAGGCTTGGGACCATTTGGGCTTGGAATGGTTTTGAATCACAGGAATTAGGCATTTTAGCGCCCGTATTTTAAAGGTTATGTAAACACAAGTCAGCAACTGTATATTTAAGGAGAATGGTTAGATTTGGCATATAGAGCGTATCTTCATTGTATTCATCGTATACTTGATCTGTAGGCACCACATTTTAGCAAGAAAAGTTGAGAACGGGACAAGGTCTGCAAGTTGATTTCCAGGTCTGTGAAATGAGCTAGGAAAAGGAAAAAGAAAAAGAAGAAAATAAAAGCTTTGCCCATGGGACACATGCTGGCAGTGCAGCTCCTTACTTGCATGCAGCAAGGAGTTGAGCCGCGGTCGCTGACACGGCACAGACACCACTTGCGTTGAGGCCAGTGCAGAGTGTATGATACAGTGGTCCTGTCCACACGTCCCCTCCCATGCGGGGTGATGTCAGAGCAGCCACCGGCCACGGGGACTGTGCACACCCCTCTCCCATTTGGGTAAGGCCCATCCAAAGTCCTCATGATGCACGAGAGAATTTGCCAGCAGCTGATCCGCACCAGTTGAAGACAAACCGCAGGGGTGGCAGCCAGAGAGCAAGACTCGATTCTTCCAAAAATTAATAGTCTGTGGTTCAACAAAATTTGGTGAGGGGAATGTTCCATCTAGTCCCAAATTGTTTCGTTGTATGTACAACACAAAGCCTGAGCGAGCGGGAGCCAAACCCAGCAGCAGCATAGAGCTTGTTGCTTCTGAAATGAGACTTGAAGCTTCTCACAGTAGTTCCTCCGCCCCGCTCCGCAGAGCACCGGGGCTGGGGGAAATCAGCACGAGGGAGGGACTGTCACACCAACCAGTGGTGGCACACAGGGTGCTCTGTCACTGCTTATGACTTAACACAACAAAAAAAGCTGCTCTTTCCACATATGAAGTATCAGAGAAAAAAAAAATATTGAGAGTCAGGCATCTCACCTCTGCTGTGCACGACCTAAAGAGAAAAGTTCCTAGGACCATGGTACAGGTAGATTTAAAAAGAACATGCCAATTTAAAAAACAAAAGATAAAATGAAATCGGGTCCATGTATTCATTTTTAAACCGGCTTCTTTTTTCTTAGTGCAAATAACTCAAGATGCAGTTTTATATGCCTGCAGGTTCACAGGCACAGCCCGTGTCCCTGGGATCAGCCAAGGACTACACTGTCACTCAGGCCTTTAAAGTGTTGGAGCAACTGCACAGTGCAGTAATGTAAGCACAGCCACAGGAGCCTGGGCAGAGGGGCTCAGTCTGCCACAGTCCAACTTTTGGGATTCCCTTCTCCCCCACAAAAGCTTCCTTCCATCACAGACACAAACCAACCTTTTCTTCACCCTCCAGCAGGAATAAACCCAACACAAAACTGGCCTTGAGGGGATGTTCAGGTGCTTACCAGCACCACAGGTCTTCACACAGACACCACTGCTGTGGACAGACCACAGACTGCTTCCAGCCATACCTGGAGGAAGGATGAGCAAGCATTTCTCCCGAATTTTCAATTATTCCTGCCGTGGGCATCTGGCAAACCATGGCTGGGAGGGGGCAGCCGTCAGCCGAGGCATCGCAGCCCCAGCACCAGAGGAGATGCTCCAGGGCTGCATCCCCCTTCTGCGTGACAGGAGCAGCCTTTTCCCAGTGCCTTCAGGGAGCAGGAGGGGGATGTTACCGGATTTAAGTCTGTGCTACTTCTTTGGTCAGGCAGAGCAAGAGACTTGAGCAGCTCTCTGCTGCTCTCAGACAGCTCTGCAGCAGGCAGAGGAAGCCCCCGTGTGAAATGGGGCTGGCACTGCGCTCTTGCACTTCGATTCATGCTGTTTTGGATGAACTCCTAAAGATGCTTTTTCAGCCTCCAGTGACATGGAGTTTGGCAGAATTGGGGTTTTCTGGGGGGTGGGGAAGCCACAAGACCAAAGACAAACAGGTACCGTGGGGCCAGTGGCCTGGTTGCTGCTCTATCAGCATGGCTGCTTACAGTCCTTGGTACTATCAAAGGTAACTGTTAGGTTAAAACCATGGTTTTTTCCTACAGCATGGCAATACGCAGTGTTTGTATGGAGCACTTTAAGGTATCCTGAGAGGATATCTTTCTGCCAAATTAGTAACAGCATCTTCAGTCTTCACATAACCATTCTCTATACGTTTGTATGAGACTAACACAGGCAGATCAAAGGGGCCAGCCTGCAAAAATCAGAAGGAAAACACACATGTATTGCAACTGTTACATTCCCAAACTTGCAAACCTTTTCCAGGGTTATTTTTAGAAAAAAAAAATTAAAATTTTATAGGAGAAGAAGAACAATTAGACCGTGATAAAAGTGCCAAATGTCATTCACAACCAAGTAATCACATGATAAATCAATCTGCACAACCTGCAAAAATGCTGCATAAAGTCTTAAAGTGGCATCTCTCTCGCTGTCCCCCGCGGCTCCCATTCCGTGCCGGTTCAGCTGCCTCCAGCACCAGTCTGCACCAGGATATGGTGGTGGAGAGCACCACCTAATGTCAGTGGGGAAGGACTGGCTGCGCAGGACGGGTGCCAGATGCACTGGAGGCCTGACAAGCCTGGCTGCCGATAAACCTGATTTCTTTAGCAGCAGGCATGGGTACAAAGGTGCAAGAGGTTTGCAGATAATCTGCAGGTTTAAGTTTGCAGCAGACACCACACATAGGATTTCCCCCGAAAGCAGAATTGTGAATTCAATTAGGCACTTTTTAAATTCTGCTATTGACTTACTACAAAGTTTAAAATCAAGTCAACTTGTACTAGGATGCTCTCGGTGTGCGTGCAGACACACGGACACCGAGACATGCCTCCATCCCACATATTGACACACATAGATAAGTACATGTGTTTAGTTTCAATCTAGGCAGATGAATTAAAACATACTTATTTCTATCCGACAGAACAGCATGCACCCTAGAGAAAGGGATTTTGGTAAAATTTAGATGCAATACTGGAATCATTTTAACAACTGAGATTTGAATCCTTCACTGTAAGTTTATCAGTGTTAGCTTTTATAACCAGTGTTAGCACAATTCAGACTGCACTCGCAAATTAAATTTTCTGCTAATATTAGACTAAAATAGCAGTTAGATTGAAAGATTTGTTTATATATTGCAAAATATTTGAAAGAATCTGTACAGATATGGGATTCTGAAGAGGTTGGATAGTACGACATCCCCAAATTAAAACGCATCCCAAGCATTGCATCTCCATTCCACAAGGACAGGTGCCCCACACCAACAGTCAAGAGGATTACAAGAACCATGATTTAATTGATTTGGAGGGGGTTACATTTGGTTAATCAATGCCTTTTAAAACCATCCCAACTCCTTTGGACAGGGTACCTGTTACAACACATTAGACTCATCTGAGAATGTTCTTAAAAGAAGTGGTCTGACAGAAGGTCTGGCCGACAATGAATCAGGTGCCTTCCTGCTGCTCTGCAACAGCGAGGCAAAGAGACTTATAGCACACACAACCCTCACCCTGCCTGGGGTCAAACAATGCAAGACACACAACCCTTTTTACAGCTAAGTCATTTCTCAAAGGATGTAGCAACACACAGTGATAAACACTGACTGGGTTTTGCAGTGCAAGAGGCATGGAGGGTATTCAGAAACTGACCCTGCTTCTTGAAATGTTTAACTTCAGGCTTGGAGGTTTATGCTACAGGTGCTTTTAAGGGAGGAGGAAAACATCCCTGATCTCCATATAATATACTTTTAAAATAGCAAGTAACAGTGGAGATCTGCAGTGAAACCAAATGCTAGGGACATGTGATGAAGGCACTCTGCTGTGGGTGGCCCCACCACTCCCATGGTCAGCAAGTCCAAGACTACCCCTCCTTGTGAGGGTTGTGGGCTGTGGTTTATTCACTCACACAAAGAACAGCAGCACTAAAAAGTGGGATGGACTGGGCAAGGTGGGCACTGGGGAAGCTCCTCCTAGGTCAGACCTGAGCCATTTCACAACTCATCCAGAGGACAATCAACATCAATTCCATCTTGTCCAACTTGTATCTGGTCCACTAACATGAAACTACAGCAAGGAGAGTGTACCCAGCTCTGTCTGTGTCCACCTCACTTGGACATCCTGAGCACGACCAGCTCACCCACCTGAGGTGCAGCAAGAGACCCAAGGGGAAGAGACAGAGGAAATATTTAAGTAAAAGATTTAAATTAAGGCAAAAGGTGGGGAAAAGCAAGGTTTCGCTGTGTGAGCAAATCTAAATGTGGGTTTTCAGGAGTTAGGCATTAGAAGGAAGAAAAAAAGCAGTCGAGCAAGCAACACATTGCGACTCAGAAAGGAAATCACCTTATTCACTCCAAGAAAAGCTGTGATTGCTGGAAGTTTGAGAAAGCATGAAGATAGTGGATGTTCCTGAGGAAGGAAGGCGCTTCGTTACCTAGTTCACAACAGCACAAAAGACAGAAAATTGCAGTACAAGAAAGAGAAAGGCAGAAACCAAGGAAAACACAAATGCGCCTTGCAGTTAAAAAAAACCAACCAAACAAAACCGAAACAAAATAAAAACCACCACCACATTTCCACACAGAAAACTGAATAAAGGCTGAGCAGAGCTGATGCGCTGTGTTACAGGAAACTGGGGGTGAAAGCCTGTCCCACTGAGGTCAAGGGCAAATGCCCATCAACCTGGCCTCAAGTCCATCCTCCCCTTCCAGAGGGGACCCTCAGCTGCCAAGTTGCAGTTCAGGCCCCTAAGCAATGTTCCTAATCTTGTTTCTCATTTAATGCTCCCCTTGGCACACTTATGTTTATTTTATTTCAATATTAAGGTCAGGATTCTCAATAAGGGTCTTGATTTGAAATCATCTACCTGATCTTAGATGCCTTTACAAATCAGGCGACTGACTTTGGTGTCTGATGGCTGACACAGATATCCAGAGCTGGTATCTGCTTCAGGCACTTACAATAAAGCTCTTACTCAAAATGTACATTTAAATATGGCTCAGCCTGTGTTTAGTTTGGGATGCACATATGAAGACACTTTCCTAGTTGACACTTCCTTTGCTTTGCTAAGTGATTTCACAAGAGCCTTTGTTAAGCACTCTTGAAAGCAAGTATTGCAAGAGGGGATGGATCTTTGATCAACAGCTGAAGGCAAAAATGGGTCACCTCCCAGGTGAGTTGAGCTTCGGCTCAGAAACCTCCAGGGCACCATCCTCAAACTGCCCCATGTCTGCAGCTGAGAGCAACCTGCTCCCAGCCTACTCAACAGGGGTGTTAAGCTAGAAACTAGTAAGTCATACTGAAGTGGAAGAACTTACATGGACCCTCACAAAACACAGCCATAGTTCTTTTACCATCTCTATTGTTTTCAGCTTTAATGATGCCCCATCCCTGGAAGTGCTCAAGGCCAGGCTGGATGGGACCCCGAGCAACCTGATCTAGAGAATGACATCCAGGCCCATGGCAGGAAGGCTGGAACTAGGTGATCTTTAAGGTCCCTTCCAAACCATTCTGTGATTCCATCGACCATCTGGGGATGGAGGGTTATCTTGTTACCTTGCTGGGTGGTGCTGGGGGGTGACCCCACACCACGTCCCTTCAGCTGGGCCCTACTGCTGCCTAGGGACATGCAAACCCGAGGGCAAGAGGCCAGGGCTGGCTGGCAACAGGACAGGACTTGCTGATGCTGCAGGGGAGGAGAGGGGCTGCAGGAGGGGGAGGCACAGCGAGGGGGAGGCATGGCTGAGGTGGGCAAGGGCTGTCTGGGGGATGGTACTCAGGGATGCTCAGCACCTCTGGGCAAGCAGAGACAAGGGGCAGGGGGCTCAGCACAGCGAGTCGTGAGCCTGGCAGTGCTGGCCTTCACCATTTGCAGGAGCGACAGAGAACTTTTAGGAGAAGGTTTCTACTTCTAAAGAGAGCCCTCCCCCTCAGCAGTGGAGGAAAGCTGTTAAGAACCAGACAGCTTTCAAGGAGAGTGAACACCATGGTACGAGCCTTCGATTATCTATGGGGGGTGCAAATGTGATAAGACCTGACCCTGCTCCCACTGCACCAACACCTGAGGACGTGCCCAAGGGAACTTCCTGGTTGTGGGTTTTGACATAAAAACAAGTAGGTTTTTTTCAGGACAAGCTGTGGTGGGTTTGGTGATCAGTTCAGGTTAGACAAGGGTTACTGTACTTTTGTAAGAGACAGCACGTGTCCACCCAGTGAAGGCAACAAAGGAAAGGCACAGGTTGAGTCTCCCCTCGCTACAGATCTAGGCAGTATTTTTAATTAACTTCTTGGCATGTGAAAGAGCAAGACAAGACTCTAGAAAGCCTTCCTTGAGATGTGAGTGAAACGTGGTATTGTTACAGGCTCATCTGGTGCCTAAGGGTAAGAAAGGTCTTCCTAAAAATACAGTGTGATATATTGTCTTGTTCCTTACCTGATGATTTTTCTCTTTTATATTTTTTAAAACTATTAGAAGAATTTCTGGGAAAAGGCTGATAAAGATCAGGAGAATTATTGCCAGCCATGTGGAAACAGAAGTCAGCATATGAGCAAATACAAAATACATTCTTTGCTGCTTCAAGAAAGGCCTGAAAAAGAAAGGATACAAATAAATTCTGGTTAACATGGATTTTCCAAGGTCAGAATTAAAGGAGGCTTCAGATCAAACTGTTAGCAGCTACGCCTCCCTTTCAGATGGAGATGGATACAGCACAGAAACACACTGTCCATCCTTCTCCCAATCCATCTCCTGCCTCCAACTGTGCTAGTTCTGAAGGATTGTCACAATCCATCTTGCATCTCCCACATCTGTTCCTTTTCAGGGTGGGAAGGGACTTGAATTTTGCCACTATCACTGAAAGATAAATTATTCACCTTGTCAAAAACCAGATCATTTTATTTCAACTTCAGGCTTTGCTATAGCTTCTGGTTTAGTTTTGATGGTGAAAACACAGTGTCTCTCAATCACAACAGGTTATTTGCCCCTTCCTCCCGTCCTTGATGAGGGAGAGCAACTGACAGATGTTTGTGAAAAACACCTCATAAATAACTGATGACAAGGATTCCAAAGCAGTTGCTGTTTACTGTTAAGTCAAAAATATTGAGCTATGCAAATTAAACAGTAGAAAGAGCTTTCAGTAGAAAACTCATGCATTTCAGCATAGAGTTGTGGCCAGATTGTAGAGCTGGATCTTTTGGTTAGCAACACTGAAGAGTTAAACAAAGCTTATGACCCCCAAATAAAATATTTCAATCAGTTCCACATCTTTATTAACAGGTTGCTAGACCAAGGATCCAGCCAACAGCCCATGGCACTGGCCCACAGGAAAGCAAAGGTGTAAAATGGGAGATGCTGTCTACTGCGAATGTCAGCTGAACATTTACTCCAGCCCAGGAAATAGAAAACTAGTAATATTTGTAATGTACTAATGCTCACCTGCTTTTACAACACATCCTAAAATCCTGGTTGCACTCAAATCAATGAGTATTTCTTCTACGCAGACCCAGGATTTCAGAAGCAAGACCTGTGCTTTCTCCTTTTTATTTTTCTCTCTCTTAAGCTGTCCCAGAGGATCAGGTCCTCTTGCTCTGCATCTGCCTCATCTGTTCTTTCCTTCTGTTTCACTGGGTTTCTTTCCACCATGGATTTTTTTCTGTCTCTCATCCACATGTACAAACAGATCCTAAAATGTTTACTCTAGAAACCTCCCAGTAAAGACAAGAGCCTCAGCAACAGGAATAACCCTGTGGGCAGAGAAGCAAACCACCTCCTGCCAAAGCTGAGCACCTGGATGGTGCCCAGGGCATTATCTACTTCAGGCTATTCCCTTCAGTGGGCTGAGAGACATCCTCAAACACCCCTCACCATGCAACAGCCCTCTTCCAGCACTGGCTTTCAGTGGGTGTTAGATGGAGGTATCCCTTCCTTCCTCAGCAGAGAAAGGAGCATGGCTGCACACACCTTGCAGTCTGTAAATGTCAGGATATCCCAAATGAGGGGACGCTGCAGCCACGGCCCCTGCAAAGCCAGTGCGGGGCATTCCCCTAAGAAAGCACCATGGAAAGAAGAAAAGATACTTGCCAAATGACTCCTCCCCAAAAGAATGAGAAAAACACGTAGAAGGCAAGGGAGCCCCAAATCACAAAGTGGTTCATCCACGTCCAGAATCGGGTATCTAATGCTAGCTGTGTGAATAAAGAGAGAGACAGAACCGGCTTTAGATGCAGAGTGTATTTGATTGTATTTATATGACATTTCAGACTGGTTTCACATTAAAGTTGAAGGTTCTCCAAACAGCTACCTCTGTACATATGGGCACCAGGAAAAACATTTTCAATATCCACAGACTGGCACAATGTTAACAGGGAAACAGCAAGATTCTAATTGTAACTGACACATTTTAATAGAATAAATTTGATGCAATCCCTTATGCTACAGGAAAGTATTGTCTAAAGGTTACAGGGACTGTAATTACCTCTTGTCACCACCTGCTGTACTGAACCAAACATAAAAGACCTTTTGTAAGGTTTTATGCAAACAGTTTGTTCTGGAAAGCTCCATGAAACAAAGCAGATTTGCTATTGTTATTTGACACATGTGCTTTTGTGATCACTGTGGTGCTCAGCCTTGCCTGAAACAAGGTGGACAAACACAATAGAGGATTCTATTGTTCCTCTCCTCTTGCTGGAACTGAACACCAAGGGGTGAAAGTGTGGGGAAAAGTCAACCATAACCAACTGGAATTCTCAAAAGAGGGGAAAAAAAAACAAAAATAATTTAATGTAAACATAAACACTTACAGACCACAGACTACACAAAGGACAATAAACAAATTCTGCCTCTGTGGAAGAAGAGAAGATTTAAGCATGGTGGAAAATACTAATAGACACTTCATCTTCAACACATTCACTACATTATTTTACAGGGCACACACAGGCCTTAGAAAATATCTGCAATGAGTGACTGAAAAAGGAAGGGAGATCCTAACCTTGAGAGTGACAGTGAACACCAGCACGGTGAAAACAATCGTCCCAAAGGTCCAGTTTCCAAAAACCTGAAAAACACATTACGTTGCCACAGGTGTCTCGGTCCTTCTCCCTGGAGAGGCACAGAGACGACGATGGGGACGGGGGTGCAAGCAGGGACGGGCGGGAAGGGTGGGATGGAGAGACTGCTACGGGAGATTGATGCTCGGAGAGGCTCCAGGCACCCCGCACAACTCGCCGCCCGCTGCGCTCCCCTGTGCCATGCAGTGCCACACAGACAGGTGACCCAGAGCTGGGACGGTGACAGGTACAACCTCCTACTAACAGCAATGTCCATCGAGGACACAAGTCATTGGACCACCTGCATTTCAGGATTTCTTGGCAATTTACTCAGTTTCTGCTTTCTCGCAACACTCATCGTCATCTCTTTGCAGTCCCATCTGCAGAATGCACCAGTGGGTACTTTTCCAGCTGGTTTGGTTTGTGGATACTAGTGACTATGCACACAAAGAAAAGCAGATACTGTATATAAATCCAAATGATGGCAATGAATGGGAGGGATGCTTACCAAAGGCTGTCAAGATCTGAATGCATACATTAAAACAGAAAGTGAAATGTAAAAGTTTTCAAAAAATGCAAAAAAATTAAAGTCAATAGGAGTGAAAAAGGAGTCAATCAAACATACATGGATATTATGAACAATTGCTGGTAGCAGTTTTTACAGGCATAAGTGTTCACAGAACAGGACATAACCACAGATCTTACTGTAGTGCCACATAGACTTGACCTCTGAAGGCATTTGCAGAACATATCAGTGCTTCATGTTTTATTTAAATACAACCAGAAAGACTATAAATACAGAAAAGCACTGATTTGACAATACAGGGGCTTGACTACATATAGCTGGGGCCATAAATGTTGGCATTGAAGCAATGTATGAATATACATACATAAATTTCATCAGCTTTTCTCCTAGTGTTACCTGCTAAAGAAAGTTTAGGTATTTTCAAGGGTCAAAAGTGATGGTACAAAGAAGTTTTCCACCAGTCAAGATCTGGTAACATGCTGTACATTCCCCTGGGGAAAGGGTCCTGAGACAGCTCAGGCCACCACGCATGGCAGCCACCCTGCACTAATGCTTTGCTCTGTACTCAGTTAACCAGCAAAATAAGAATAAATAAGAAAAAAGGAAAAAGAAAAAAAAAAGCCTCCATCTTTTTTCCTCCTCTTTCTGTGCAAGTTAAGCCGGAGCAGCTCTCACACCTCACGCAGCGATGCAGGCGCTTGTCCTGACACCAGAGGCACAAGCAAGCAGGGACAACAGCCTGCTCATTCCAGCAGTGGTGACTTATGCTGGCTGCAAAACTGCAGCTAAAGCCCAGCACCGGCCTTTCCCCATGGCAAAGGGAGATGGGAAGCTGAAATCACGCCCCAGAGTAGGCACAGCACACAAGCAGCCCTGCACCATGTCTGTGCTAAGGTGCAGCATCTCGTCAAGGTGGGCTAATTCAGCTGCTCACAATCAGCCAAGCACGTGCTGAATTTCAGGCAGTCACTGGTGGGAAGGGCAGACACTGCTCCTGCCCCGGGCCAATGCCTGGGATCAGACAGAGGAGGGGACAAGCGCTTGCCAAAGCTCGCTGGGTTGGACTAGAGCTGCGTCTAAGACTAGTCATTTTACCTAGTGAGTATAACCAGCTCTGCCCTGTTTCCATGGAGATTTGGAAAATGTTTTATTTCAAGCATTTGCTGCAGAATCACACCATAAGCAAGGCTACACTGTTGGACAAGACTTGAGACACACTGCACAGATTAAGCGCGTAGATATTCCCTGCCAGGCGTACCAGAGAGGCAGTGCACAAAAGAAACACTCATCTGCCTTTTTTTTGGTGGCGTTACCTTTCCGTTATCCTCCAACGATGAATTTTGAAAAAGAAAATAAACCCCAAAGAAAAACACGAGTCCTTCAAAGGCGCCCAGAAAGGTCCAGTACAGGAACGGCCTCCACTGCAGCATTGCATTATCCGAAACCTTCCTGTCAAGAGATGGAGTAACAAGACCATCACCATCAAATTTAGGATGTGCTGCAAAGCTCCTCGCAGGCAGGTGATCAGTGAACTTTGGAGCAAACCCTCGCCTGTAGGAGGCAAGGAGGGAAACCACATAAATACCTGCCAGTGTACAAGACATAAAGAACATTGTCATGCAGCTGCTGATCGTGAGAAATCACAAGAGGTTCAGCACACAAATTTGTTTTGCTCTTCTCCTCTAGGTAACCTAGGTGAAAATCCAAGCCAGCCCAAAGCGAACAGATGTAATGCTATCCTGAGCCTCTCCTGCAGTCCTTGCACTGCCCATGGCATCTGACATTATCTGCTACATTTTAAAAGCAGAGTAAGGCTAAAGAGCAGCTGTATGGCACGCATCAAGTCTGGTGTGCTTCCCTCTTTTTCTTGAATGCACAAAGTCCTTTTTTGAGAAAAGCTCTGCAAGTCCTGTTCCCTGAAGTGGTGTTTTTCTGCACAGGCTGAAAATAACCTCCCGAATTGTATGGTGGGTGTTTTTATCACAGGGGTTGTAGCAGGAGGCTCTTGGTTGAATATAGGATGAGATCTGGCACGGAGGCTGCAGCAGCAAATGGATGGGCTATGAGCAAAGCTCTGCAGGGACCACACACAGCGTCTGGGAGTGGAGGATGGCTATCAGGGAAGGAGGGAGTTAAAAACAGTTCTCTGCATCATTATCTTTTCAGATTACTTTCTTTAAAATTTGAAGACTGATGGGGAATAAAAGCACTTTTATGTCAATACCCACAATGTCCATCCTTTTCTTATTTTTCTTCCTAACTCTTAAAGCAATACATCCATTTTCAGCAACATGCACTCTGCAAACCTGTGTGGTGCTGGGCTCCTGTAACTGCAGTTTCTGGAACAAAACCCTATTGAATCCCACACACAACCACGTAGTGACCGTGTTCTAACATACCACAATTTGGGTATGAGAAAAGAGCAAGGATAAACCAGACTGGAAGCGTGGCTTATTGCGAGGAGAGAAAACACAAGCGGCTTCCTCCCTGCGAGCTCGGTTTTGCATCCCCATTTATGTCCCGCAGCGCTCGCGGTAAACAGGCTTTTCACAGCGCCTCCGACGCGGGATCTGCAGTGCAGCAGCACAGCACCTCCTCCAGCAGCAGCGCAGCGGGCGCCCTGCAGCCAGCAGCACATGCACAGCCGTGAATATTCAAACTAAAGCTGCTTCCCCTCACCAGACAGACCCCAGAGATCAGAGAGCCCACCAGGCGAAGGCACAGGGGCCTGCTGTTACTGCTCGCTGTCGCACAATATTCAATTACCAATCTATTTAAAAATACATTCTGTGGCATTTTGCCATCCGAGTGAAGGAATATAGAGGTCTAATCAATCATGGCTCTGAGTGTTTACTTCAAAAGCACCCAAGCTCTTTCCCAGCCTTACAGCTCTTGTTGCGTTCACTGATTTTTCTATACCCAATGCAGCTTTCACACAGTATTTTAGGCATCTGCTAATTCCCTTTGCTCTCTCTGCACAGACACCACTCTTGGCTCGAGCACAGCTGTGCCACACACGGCTCCTCCACAGCTGAGGAGCATCATTCCACAGTGACAGGGCTTGCACAGGGCACCAGCCAAAGCAGCCCTGACCTGACCTCTCACTGCAGGGCTGAGCTGACTGCCAGGCAGGGGAATTAGCAACAGGTATGCACAGACAGGGGCTTCCCCCCAAAAACATCTTCCCCAGTCCTTGCTGAAGGACTGCCCCAAGCATGTGCGTGTGTGGGCAGGGGTGGGAGGAAGACAGGAAGCATCTCTGTTTCTGTGGGAGATTGGAGCTGCAACCAAGGAAGGACAGAAAACAACCAGCAATGCAGAGAGGGACAGTCTAAACTGTCCTTTTCCATGGGCAACATGGCAGAAAACTGAGCGTGTGGATCGATGGGCAGAGCTCCCTGGTAATAGGGTTCTGATAAGGAGACCTGGCCTCTGGAGGGGAAGCCTGGGGGACCATATCCATTTAGACAAGCTGAGAAATTACCTGCCTGAGCTGGGCTTCAGAAACATTTATCTTTCTGAAAATGAATGGATCTTTTCTCCTCCTGAAAGCTAGATCTCCCCTCCATGCATTACAGGCACTATCACGTGCTGGGCTCGCACTGCCTGGCTCAAAGGTAACGCGAGTGAATGGTCTGGCCACACTCACAGCTCGATTTTTCTTATGGATGAAGAATTCCACCTACAGTTTACTCTTTTATAGAGATACAGCAGCACAATTTGCTAGACCAGATACTGTCAGAGAGCATAAAAATGTAGAAATAGGCAGTAAATACCACACTGCTCAGCTTAAACACAGAAACAGCTGAGCCAGCAGGGACAGAAGTGGCTTTTTCTGCAGTTCATGGTGATCCCATCACCAGCACGGGACAGGGACACCTGCTTACACTCTCGCACCACCAAAACTTAAACCACAGCTAACAGAGCTGTGTGGAGGCTTACCCAGTCCAGGGCTACTTACATGTACAGCTGAGGATCCGAGGTCAGCGTGTCGATGCTGATGTGCTGCTCCAGGAGGCTGTAGGCCAGGATAGGTAGTGATGTGAAGCAGATGTTGTACATGGTCAGATAAGCAGCATCATACAGTGGCTTAAAAGAGGAAGAAAGGGTAAAATGAGACAGAAAAAAAACCCCCCACTTTAAAAGCCTCTCCACAAAGGAATTAAACCATAAGTTTCAAGCCCTTGTCTCCACATATCCTACAGATTCATCCCTTTGTCACGTAGGACAGCTTCATTTGGTAGGGGTTGTGCTCCATGCAATGCAAGAGGGAACAGGGCACCTGCAGGCTGCATGGCCAGGAACCTGCTCCCACTGACAGGAAGTTTTGTAACTGGCTGGTCACATCTCCAGCTTATTCTCCAGAAAAACATGACTAAACAGCCCTTATCGCAGCTTTCCTGTTGCTGCTCTTGTGCTGCCACTTCTATTAATATACTTGATGCCTCCTGTGGCTCTCTAAAGACTAGACTGTTTTAGAGGAACTAGCTTTTTTTAAAAAAGAAAAAGGCAAGTGTTTCTGCCAAAACAAGCAGAGAATTATCTCTCATCATTTACTCTTCCTGTTACTTTTGAGCCCAAATAGACACAAAAGCCCTTAAGTTCACACAAAAACCAAAGCTCTTGTCTCCAAGCACATGAACCCACTCACCACATGGATCTGTCCCTCTGATGCTTACTTGGCCTAAGCAAAGCACTGATGACACTCATCGTGTGTCTTTTTTTAAAGCTGCAATAAAAGAAGGAACCATCCTTCCTTTTTAGTGACACTTGTTATGCAGGGAAATGCAGGCAAGAGACATGACCAGGAAGCCTTTGAAAACTTGTTCTCTTATGAGAAGCAGAAGTAGCAAAATCAGGTGCTGACAAACCAGCTAAACCCTTCTCTCATCACTTTAGGAAGGTGTCCACCTGTGTTTATGGCTGGTGGATGGGAAAGGAAAGAAAGCAGATTTCTTTTGTTTCAGTTACGGTCTCAAAATATAATGTTCCAGATATGGTGCTGAGCAACAAGGTCAGTTCCTACTGTCCTCTAGAGCAAGTTGATGAAGGGACAGGATGCCTAGGGCCTGTTAGGAAGCCTCATTATGCCACTTGCTTTTTATCCTGCCTTTAGAGAAAAATTCCTGGAAGTTACCTGCTGTGAGAATCCACAAAAGAACTGGTATAAAAACTGCGGTAAAATGAAGCAAAGGTTCTAGGAAAACAAAAGACAAATGGTCAGCAGGGAAGCACTCGACTTCTCAATCTAAACCCAAGCAGTTTTTCCTGTTACCAGGCATTAGTGTCTGACATTACAGCATCAGACAAGGTATGGCACTTGTTCAGTCAAGCACAAAACCAATCCAGTGAGCAGTTAGTATCTGCAGAAGACACTGGAAGAATGCTCACACTCCCCTGTAAGCACTGTTTTCAGTGCACAGGCACATGGCAGACACAGCCTGTTCTAGGGAAGGAAAACAGAACTACACAATATCGCACACTGTTTTTTCCTGTTGATTATTCTTTTCTATTGCCAAAGAAATGCATAGTATAGACAAAGAAATCAGCTGCACGCTCCTCTTACCTTATAGAAGAAATACTGTACAAGGTGTGCTATTCTCACATAATATAAATGCCCATGTGCTAGTAGCAGTTTTCTTAAATGTTTAAACTTTGGCACAGCATAGTCACTGTTTCTGGAAGCCTGACGTCCTTCTTTGCCTTTTATACCTGGAGACAGAAGCATAGCAAGGGATTAATCCCTAAGGAGCTGGAATCTGGCTGCTGCCCACTAGGTTTGCTCACATCACTCAGTGTCCCAAAGGCCCTGTTTCCTTCTGGAGTGCCCCAGGAGACCAAACACTAATACACTGCAGGACTCGGTTTTGGCTCCACAACACTCAGACCTGCCTCTGGAGTTTTTAAGCTATATTTAGGCTGCTGTGTGATTTCCTAGGTAAGAGTGTGGTAAAGAGTATCTAAGCAAAACTGATGACAGATAAGGAACTGCTTTCCCCACAGGCTCACCTGCATCTCATGCAGCTTTGGTATTCCACTGCAGATGCTCAGCCTCCTGAGACAACCCCTCAGAGCTGTTTTGTTCACTCAAAAACCACATCCAAATGAATTGCACTGGACTCCATTCATTAAAGGGCACCACAGCCTTTCCAACAGCCCCTAATAAAGAACATGCCCTTTCTCTTCCACTGACCCTTCTTTAGTGGTATTACAAAAGTCTCCTGTATTTCTGACACCAATTTAAGACAGGAGGATAGTTTCCAGCTTGGTGTCAGTGGTAAGGACAGCTCAGACACAACAAAACGTAACACAACAGAGCATCAGCCCCCAGGAAACACCTGCGGGTCCCCCAGTGCTGAGTTACTGTGACCAGTTAGCCCTAAAATCTGATACTTTCACTGCACTGCCTTTGCAGCAACTGCCACTAAATCACCCATCTGTTTGCTGCTTGTGCCTTTTTTTTTTTTCTGAGCCCCAAGCAACCCATACCACCATAAATCTGGCCACAGAGTTTTTGAACATAATCTGCAGTGTATCACTGATAGAGGGAATGGTACTATCACAGGTGAGCAGTATATGATGATCTCATCTCTTCCTCTCCCTTTTACCATGGGGGTAGTAAAACATTGGCACAGGTTGCCCAGAGAGGCTGTGGATACCCCATTCCTGGGAACATTCAAGGTCAGGTTGGACACGGCTCTGAGCACTTGATCTAGCTGAAAATCTCCCTGCTCATTGCAGGGATTGTACCCTTTAAAGATTGCTTCCAACCCAAACTATTCTATGATTCTGTGATCTCATTGATCTGGAAACAAACCCTGGCTCCAAAGAAAACAAGAGCAGGCTTCCCACATTTTTCAGTGGGATCAGTTTAGCCACATGCAAATGGAAACACTGACTGCACCTCAACAGTGAATCCCAGCAAGAGCAGACAGGCTTGGGTGTGAGATAGGTGTTATCAGGGAGTCTTACCTATTCCAACATGCGCTTCCAAAATCATACTGACATCATTTGCACCATCCCCTATGGAGAGGGTTATTGGGCTTCCTTTTGTGTTCTTCACCATTCGCACAATCTACAAGATTTAAAGAAAAGGACAGCAGCAGAAACCAAAATTCAGTTTAAAAGCTTCCAGAGATCTTTCCACTGCTCCTCCCAGGAAAAGCAACCAGGGTTTTACAGCAGCAATACAACACCTGAAGAGTTCAGGTCAGTAAAACCCCTTGCTGCTTCCTTCACAGTCACAACCACAGCAAAGCTCAGATTCAGCTGTGCAGGTCTGAAGGACAGTATTTAAAAACAAACCCCAGCAGCAGCATCCCTCCCTTCCCTTCTGCCAGACCCTGCTCTCCCAAAGGTGAGTTCTCTCACGCATCTCAGGGTGCAGAAATACATCACTTATCAGGCTGGGACATCATCTGCTGGAGTGAGGAAGTCACAGACTCCACTTGACAAATTTGGAAAGGAAAAAAAAAAAGAACAAACGGGGGATTTTGTTTATTTCTAATTGGCCTGGGTTTACGGCTTCCTGCCAGCATATTAAACAAAGGGTTTGCATTCAGATTTGAAAGAATGGCGTGTTTTCATCATGCTCTGAAGCTCAGACAAGGCTTACACATAGCCTGGAGAAGTCCTGGTTGATTAAGATGATCAGGTCAAGTCCCAGCTGATGAATTCAGTGTGCGTCACATCACCTAATGATGTGCTGCAGTCAGTTAGGAGTAAATACCTGTGCTTTCTGCAAAGGAGCCATCCGGCAGCAAAGGACTGCAGTGCACTTCAAGCAGATTTGTAGAAATATACTTTTGTAATTGCTAGAACCAGAGTCCTGAGAAGGGTTGAGTATCAGCGACAGCGTCGAGCCATCTATAATCAGTCCATATTCTTGACTCAACGTCCAGCTTCTGGGGCACAACAAGAAACACGTTTGAAACAAAAAGAACAGGCTAAGAAGTCAGTCTAGCTGCTTGTATCATCTTAGTGAAAAAGAAATTGCTTTTGTGTTAATCTTCTTCCCATCATTTTGGGGGGCTTAGCAATTTTAAAAAGCTTGGGTTTAACACATGCCCTTCGCTAAAGGAACAGTGTAATTAAGTCCAAAGCCAACTAATACCAGAGATGATGAGCAAAGCAAAGGAGCCAGTCACAGTGTGTGCAAGCAACCAGTCCCCAGGGCCACAGCATGGTCCTACTTCTCTACCAGATTTGCATCTGAAATGCACACAGCTGGGTCCTCTTGCTCCCTTACCTCTTCAGGCCTCCCCGGTTTTTGGGAACATCCTGAATCAGCTTTTTGTGGTACTCCATCAGCAGCTCATGGAGCCGATCCTCCTTCCTCTCACTCTCGCCCACCGTTTTCGCCGTCAGCTCCAGCAGCTCGGTGCTGGTCTGGAAGAGCCTGCAGGCGTAGCAGGTGGACTTGGCAGTTTCCATCTTGTCTCCTGTCAGCACCCAAACCTTCATGCCAGCTGCGTGCAGGGCTTCGATCGTCTCCGCCAACTGCTCCTGCAGCCTGCAAGCAGAAGCAAAACATCACTTCTCAGGTTGGCCCACACCTAATCCACATAGCCCTGCTTCTGCAGCTCAAGAGAAGTTAATTGATTTTGCCCATGCTGGGGAGACCACTGCCACAGGAATAAGGATTACAAGTCAGCAATATCAAATTTTTATTTGCAGGCAAAAAGAGAAATCGCTGCTTTATACTCTTGACTCTTTAGGCCTCACAGTAAGAGTTTAATTTACACTTGCAGTTACTATAACTGCATGTGGAATTGAATTTGTTTTGATGTGCAAATTAATGCTGTGTGCTTAATTCACTCTATGGAAGTGCAAGTATTTCTGTAGTTTCATTAATAAATCCCAATTCCTACTACACCAGCCAATTTAAGCAACTAAGGCACTGTGAAGTGCGTTGTGCCATGGTGTAATTCATCGCCCTGGACACTGCCAGCATCTGCCCAGCTGTTCTGTTCCACCATGGAGAGTCAGGGCCACGAAGCAACATCACAGAGAAACCACAGGTACCACAGTGCTGGTGATGGAGTCACCTCTTTACCTGTCTTCTACAGCTGTAGCCCCAATCAGGTGCATGTCTGCTTCTGTGTCATCAAAAACCTTGGCCATCTTCTCCTCCCTGTCCTGCAGAGCCATCTTGGCTTCATTGAGCTGTCTGTCAATTTTGTCATATTCCTTCTGAGTTAGTTCTTTGAAGGCCACACAGAGTGTTCGGTAGCCATCCTGGCAGGAGAAGGGAAAGAAAATAAAGTGGACAAATGCCCTAAAACCAAACTTTTTAAAGCTCTTCACTTTAGGGTTAGTGGTTTTGTCTACCATCAGTGCTTCTGGCAGCACAGACCCTGGGGGCAAGGGCAACTTGTTGGCTAGTGCCGAAAGAATCACTTTCTTTGTGTTTAAACAGTAACTGCTTCCCATCACAGTAACCTGGTTCTGCTAATGTGCAGGTAGTAAGGCAGAAAGAAACTAAGAGAAGGATCAGGGCTGAGAGCATGCAGCCAGCAGGGAGAGCAGGGACTGGGTGCCACCACAACCGGGACCAAGCTGCTGCTGTTACTTCTATTTTTAACTTGCCTGGGAGATGCTTGGACACAATTGTGATGGAGACCATATATCAAATAAAGGTGGAAGCCAATGAAAATAAAAAGGAAAGAAGCCTGCCATCAAAACAATGTGAAGTGACACTCACATTTTCAACACTTCCCTCCATAGCAAGGTCACATCCCTATTTTTGGAATAAGGCCTTCCTGGCCCCAGGAGCCAGCCAAATTCCATCCGTGCACTCACCATAGCATTGCGGTCCACGTGGACTTTTGTTTGTTGGATTTCTTCTTGCTGCACCCTTGGAAAAATAGAGGAGTCTGCTCCTTTACAGAAGAGAAGCAACTTTCCTAAAAGCAAATTATAAATAGTTTATAGCACTCGCAAGCTGTAAAACAACTTAACAACGTTAACAGTGAGCAAGTGATGCAGAGGGAGGAAATCTAGCAGGACTAAAGAAGGAACTGCTAGAAGTCTGACTGCCTACCAAAAATGGCCTTCCAATAGCCTGTGCAAAACTTTTTTCTGACCTCAGGCTGAGACTTCAGGTGGCCCTACCTGCCTCTGAGCAAGTTTCCTGCAACAGGCTGGACATTATTTCCTATTTGGAAGCCTTGGCAACCTTTCCAGGGAGGGTAAAACCAGCATCCCAAACCTCACAGGACTGACACTTGAGAAGGATGGTGACCTCTGAATTTTTGTCTGTTATTCCCATGAAACCTCATCCCTACTCAGGGCACATTCTCACGTCTTCCCCTGTACTTGTTCCAGCCTGGGACAAGGCAGGCAGGGAGCTCTCCACGGGTCAGTCCCCATCCTCTGATCTGCTGTTGGTCCCACACAGCTGCTATGAAGGAAAATTAACTCTATGGCTACCAGACCCAGTACAGAACTTAGACTGGCTTAGAAAACCTAACAGCTCAGCCTCTCTGTGTTACAGGAATAAGGAGGATGTGTTTTATACCTGTGCAGACAGGTATGAGAGTCCACAAATGCACTTTGACTGTACCTGTGGTGGTTCTCACAATGACACTCATACGGCGACGGACGGGGTCGAAGTTCAACACGTGGAGAAGTTGGTACCTTAAAAAAAAAAAAGCTTAGACTCAGTAAAAGAAAAATAGAAAAATAACTATTTGAGACAGAAAATCACTAGCAATGATCTGCAGAAATCAATACACCCTACAAGTGGCATCACCCACTGGGGAATGTACTTTTTACAGCTACTCCACAAGAAAATGGAGGAAGAAAACCAAACTCCAGTGGTGCTCTGAGCACGGGACTGAGGGTGTGGGCGCCCAAGGACACCAAACCCACAGTTGGGTAGGGGCTCAGCAGGGAGTGGGCACCACGTGCCAAAGCAGCAACACTGACTTTTCCATTTAAATAAGAAGTATCTTCATAAGGGAAGTAAGAAGTGAAACTTGCTTATGAAGGCAAGTTTTCAGGGAGTGCTGGGACTGGGCCAGAGACTCTCAGGTGTCCACCAAGCTGAGAGCACAGGGTAAAATCTAACTATTTTCAGCTCAGGAGGGGAAAAAAGGTTACAGGGAATGGAGCCGTATCACAAGCTTAGGCTTACAGTATCCTCCTGTGAGACCTAGCCACTGCCCGTAAGGTCAGCAGCCACCCTGTGAATCCCAGGAGCCATCTGCAAGCCTGGCACAGACAAAGGTTACATACAAAGGACTGCAGGCTCTTGAGGGACCTGAATTTAGATGTCAGCAAACCACCCGTGGATTTCTGCAAGTGAGCCTTTTAGCCTACACCTTGACATGCTGCGCTTTGTAAAGGGGACAGGACTTTTTTGGGCAGGTCAGTACAGTCTGACAGCCCTCAAGGAACAGCTTTGACCTTGCCAGGTTGACCAAACTGCTTAAGCCAGGTGGGGATGGTGCAGAGAAGAGCAGCCCTGTTCCTCAGCAGCCCCAGCAGCACTTACATCTCAGTTTCATTCTTTTGGTTTCGTATTTTCATGAAATCATTTTCAAGTCCTAGAAAAGTGAAACCATACCTGTCAATAAACAAAAGGACAGAACAACATTGAAAACACCAGTTGGCACATATTATACATTAACAATGTTCTCATTTCACCTTCTGCACTGCAGAGGAGAGCAAAGAAGTTAGTGAGCCCGAGCTAAAGAGCATGGCTGGGTGTTTGCTTACTCCATGCAGAGCCTGCTATGATGTTCTGGCACTGCTCCCATCACCTGGAGAGCTTGGGCACTGGAGCGCACAGACACCGAGAGCCTCTGGACACAGTCCACTGGGTCTCTGGCAGATTTACAAGCCATGAACAAGAATATACAGCTGCAACAGCCTCCATCTAAAACCTAGGGGCTGGCAAGAGCATAGAATCACTGAAAGGTTTGGGCTGGAAAGTATCTTACAGAATACCTAGTCCCAAATCCCTGCCATGGGCACAGTTACCTTTCAATAGACCAGGTTGCTCAAAGGCCCATCCAGCCTGGCCTTGAGCATCTCTGGCATCATCTTCAAACGTGGGGTTGACAAAAGTAAACCATCCTATTATTTTGCCACTACATGGCAAGGAAACAATTTCACTGCAATATGCACGTGGTAACTGGTCTCCGTTTCTTGGGGATTAAACCACAAGGACATGTGGGCACGTCCACCTGAGCACTGCAGCTCCTTGGGGCTGCTCTCAATGAATGCAAACCATGGCCTCCCAGGTTGCTGCTCAGGGAAGATCCTTAACAGAGCATCCCTTTAATAGAGAGCTCATTTAAACCCACAAGTTCATGTGGTTTGCAGGGTTGCAGGTCAGGCCTAGTGTTGGTATCACAACATGCTTCCCAGGGAGACCGTGGAAAAAGGTCTATCACCTTCAGATCACCCTCACCTCCCTCCCTCCCACCAGAGAAAGGGAATTAAAAACCCAACATCTTCATATTCTTACTTTTCTGCTCCTTTCACCAAAGCGATTTCATCCGGGGAAGAGGAGATGTAGGTGTATTTGCGTTCTGGATGTTCCATCAGCCCATCCACCTGGTCTGCCTCCTTGATCTGAACCGTGTGGCACAGGCAGAGGGCTCGCAGGAACAGCTCCTCGCGGCTCTAGGCAGGAGGGAGGGAGGGCTCGGTACCAGCCTGATGCCAGCACCCAGCCAGGAGCTGGCCACAAAACCCTTACAGCCATCTACACACACATTTCTTACCTTTTCTGCTTTGCCGTAGTATTTTAGGGGTCCGTCAGTCTGGGAGAAGCTGTCCACCTCCGAGATGCAGTCTTTGTACTTGTGCCCATCTATGCAGCACTCGATGAACTCCATGCTGTTCTCCGTCAGGGTCCCGGTTTTGTCCGTGAAGACGTACTCCACCTGGAAGCAAGCAGGCAGGCTGCCTTACTGCACCCCCCGCCCCAGGGGTTGGGGAAGGAGCCCCCCAGAAACAGAAACTGGGGAATTTTAGTGCATTTGTGCCAACCAGGAAGAGTACTTTGTTGCTATCCTAACCTGACACTGCAAAAAAGATGCCGGTGCCTCACTACCTCACTGTGTAGTTTTACTTTGCTCCTTAGAGCAGCTTCTTTATTTTTCAGCCTGTTGCATGAGTGGCAGGAGGCAGCTTCTGAAGACTTATAATCTGTCTCCACGCTCTTCACTGTCCCCTTATCCTCTGTCTTGGGTCCTTTGCTACAGCTTCTTGTGCTTATTGAACTGCTGCTGCAGGTCTGCTGCCCCCTTTGGGGGATTTTCATCTTGGTGCTGTATGTCAATTAGTTAATTGCATATTTTTGGTGTTTTCAAAGCAGAAATCAAAAGCAGGAGGAATTACACATCCCCTGCACTCAGTCTCTCCTGATGCAGAAAAGAAAGGGAAGCCTGGGATGCCTAGGTGGCCCAGCCAAGCAGCTGCAGCGCAGCTGCACGTGCTCTGCACGCCCAGGGAGATGACTGGGCAGACATTTTCATTAATCCTCAAAGAGACAGAGGATTTTTAATTTTTAATTGAAGCGGTGAAAGCAAGCCACCCTGACACGCAGAGCACTGCGCCTGATATTCCCCAATATGGAAACAATTGGCGTGACCCAATTCCTGCTCTTTCATGCACTATTTATAACCTTATCTGTTTCGCAGAGCGAGTGGAATCACATTAAATGGAAAGTCCCACCAAAACGGGTGAAGTTTTGGCCTGAGGGGACCAAGAGGGATAGCCACAACAAGGGTTCCTGGCAGGGAGGGTATTTTCATCCACATTTTCATCCAAAAAGATGCAAACAGAGCATGTTCTGACCTGCCCGAGCTCTTCATTCAGGTCCGAGGTGTTCACCAACGCTCCCTCTTGTATTTCTTCATCGTACATCTCCTTGTCCCAAGAGATGAAGAAGGAGCCCAAGAACTTCTGCATCTCTACTGTAACGTACATGGAGACAGGGATAATAAAATTGAAGAGGACCATAAACGACAGGAAGTCTGTGAACATCCGCAAGACCTGCAAAGGAAAGAGGAGAAGGTGCAGCTCGTGTCTGTCAGGACACAGGGGCAGCTTACAGCAACGCCTCGGGGATTCTAGACAACTTTTCTTCTAAGGTTAAATAGAAAAAAACAACATGAAAACAAATACAGCACAGATACAGGGCTAAACCCTACGCTCCTTCGGCACAGAAAATCTCCCTTTCTTTCGCAGATCTACCAGGTTATAATACAAGAGTACATCTCACTGCTTCATAGTGACCAAAACAATATCCAAGCATATTCCTCTTAAGAATGTACTGCCACAGGCTCATCCTGACCCCAAGTTAACTAGAAAAAAGGAGCAGGTGGCTTGAGATCAGACAAGTTATGGCAAGGGTACATCCTTGGTGACATCCCTGTAAGCCCTCCTCAATAACCCATCAAATGACAGATCTCTGCACACTGGCACTCCCTCTCAGGCTTGACTGCCCACGTCTCGGCAAGTTTAAGAAACTGGTTGACGTGGCCTCAATTTAAGTTTACCTATACAAAGCTGAAAGACAGCTCGAGTTCAGATAAGGCCCCAGGTTAAACCAGCTGCATTTCTATATTATATGGTATTTATTTATGCCCTGGTCTGCTCCACACAAATATCACTGTGCACAAGCATGAGAGAGGCACAAAAGAAACACAAACAGCAGGAGGGACCGAAGGAAACAACAGCACTTTCTGAGAGCAAACAGAACTCACAGGGCTGGCAGCAGGCACTATCAGATTAAATAAAACAGAATAAGTAAAGCTGGAGGAGGTGCTGAAATACAAATCCACTTACCTTGAACGTCTCTCTCTCCTTTTTAGTCTTTTCGTTGTACCAAGGCTCATCATTAAATGGATTGCTCTGCCAGACGTATTTCAGAGTCGTGCACACAGTGGCCTTGCCCAATAGGATGCACAAATACACTATCAAGAAAGCGTTGATAGATCTGAAAAACAGGTTTCTTTTTTAAATTCTTGCAGCTATTTTCATACAGAAAATCATGTAAATAGGCAGGAACAAGACTTCCTTACTTTTAAGAAGAGAATTACAGAACAACTGCTTTTGACACTGCTGATATTCAGGGTCAGGTTCATATATTTTAACATTTCTTAATTTTGTTTTTAAATTTAAAAAATCTACTAAATGATGCTGCTTCTTGCAAGATATGCTTTATCAAATACCCAGATTTTTCTATGCAATCAGAGAGCATCTGAAACAAAAGGCAGCAGATTAGGGGATTATTTCTGTACAAGTCATCCATTAAAAACAAAACCAAACCCAACAGGTTTTACTGATTTTTTTTTTCGGAACATAAATACTCACTTTTCTACTGCAGACCGTTTCTGAGATTTCCCCTGGTAGTTCAGAGCCATTTTTGTTTCCATTCCAGTATAGACTGCAACTCCTGCAGGGTATTAAAGCAGGGCTCATAAGGGACTCGATGCCCCAGAGGGACCCGGCTGGCACTTGGCCATCAGGGGCATCGGTGTTTACATCAAATTCAAATCCCAGCTGAAGGAAGAGGCATTACCCAAGGACTGTTCAACTACAGAAACCTCTGAGGCTGCTAAGAAATGTAATTACATGTATCCCAGAGCACTGAGCAGGAGCCCATGGATCACATACAGTCAGAAAAAACATCAGTCTTCCATCACAGCCGCCACCCTCGATCACAAGTGTCTGAGACTCTGCTCTTAGCACGTTCCCAGCAAAGGATTTGGGAACAACTCCCTGCTCCTCGTGTCTCAGGCAAAACCAAAAACGTGCTCTGGTGTATTAGCACAGCTGGGCAGCACTGCAGATAGAACCAGTGCCTCCTAGTTTCACCCTGTCCACTTTGCAATCAGCTTGCACAACTCCAGCTTTACAGCCCAGGCAGACAGGCTGTAAGGAAATATTTTCCCTCTCCTCATTTAGTAATGAACACCTATGTTTGCCATTATTTATCAGAAGTATTTAAATAAATAAGTAATAATAACATCACCATAAATCTTCTTGGTATTTTTGAGGGTAGCACCTTTCAGCAACAGGTTTTCAGGACCCAAAGACCTAAACACAAAAGAAATTATAATGTTACATCACTCAAAGAACATTGAAACTACCTTATAAATTATAATCAGAGATAGACTATAAAGCTAAACAGAGGTTCCTTATATCTGATTACATGATTTTTATGTTAAATTGGGCCTTGCTTGAGTTTTTCACTTTTTATACTTCCATTTCACCTTACACAGACTATCCCTGATTCTCAAAGTCCCACATTTATTGGGGGATTTTCAGTTAGGCTTTTGAGGGATAAGTGCAAAATGTTCAGATCTAGTACTTATATAAAAATCCAATATTAAAAACATCAGAGACCTGTCCTTTCCAGCAGTCAATGGTGATGGCACCAAAGGTAATCGCCCCTTTGTGGTTTTATTTCTCTTTGAAACCCCCAATGACCCTCTGTTGTTTCTAGGGTGTGAGCAGAATCACCACAGCACGCTCCAGTGACAGCCAAGCATTTTTGGTGGCTTATGAACATTAAATGCTCATTTTTTACCCTGAAATGGTCTGATTTATGTTTAAGCTTTTGTCTTCCTTCAAATGACAGTATTTTGTAGTTGCCTGGTAAATTTGTTCCCCATCAGCAGGGCAGGACATTACCAGGTGGTCCTGCACTGTTTCCCCAAGAGGGGCTCAAACAAATCACAGGAGGGCAGGAGGGAGGCCTCCTTTTATAATGAAATCTTTGGAATGCTTAAACCAAAAAAAAAAACCCAAAAAAAATTCCCAAATGATGGCAGCACAAGCTCAGATCCCTGAAGTTCTCTGTAGATGTCCAACCCTTCTGAGCAGGGCCAACCTGAGCCAGACCAACCTGGCTACGGGCTCTTGGTTACTTCTGTAGATGATAATTCTTCCAACAAATCTGTAATAAATATGAGAAACTTGTATTACAAACACATTATAGATACTACAAACATATTAAAGAAAAGTCATTGACAGGAGATGGAAGCAAACATGGAAACAAGTGCACCTAAGAGTTTAAGAGGGGTGGTTGTACTCAGGACAGGGAGAAGCCACATACTTCCCATGCTCAGGGGTGCCCCTGTGCCTGCACATCCCTACACATCCCCATGACAGGCTGCAACACCCCAGCAAAGCCCCTTCCAGGGATTTAGCCACACAGACCGCTTACTCCTGGAAGTCATTCAGCCCAATGCATTTTACTTGGGAGGGAGAGTGGCCTACAATTAGTCACATGGACCTTTTACTACAGCTGAGCTGACAAAAACCAGCTCATTACACCATGACAAGCACTGCACAAGGGAAACTTTTCTGCAAACACACTGAGCCTTGAAGACTTTGCCATCCTCAGATGGAAGAAGCCCAGGAGCTCATCACCACCTTGAGACACTGTTTGGTCTCTGATGAAAAGAGGACAGCCTTTGCTTTGCTGAGCTATAGATCCCCCAAGTGATGGTGCTGAGGTGTCTGCAGGGAGATGACACCAGGCAGCTGCAGGGTGGGATGGGCAGGGGGAGACGCAGAAGGGGCAGACTCACTTGTAGAGGTCAGGCTGTGGCTGCTCACACTCGATTGTGGCCGTGAGGGTGTCGATGGCTTCATCTGTGCAGAGCACGGTGGTGTCCCGCACTGCGTAGTGGGTCTGGGCACAGAAGCACAGGCAGCGTCACCACGAGCCCCCAGCAACAATCCCATCCCCGAGTTTTATTACTTAAAATGTCCCCATGCACAGGCTTGTCAGCACCAGCAGCTCTCCCAAGCCTTCCTCGTGCTCCCGCAAAGCAGCTGAAGCATCTCTCAGGGAAAGAATGAAGTCACTGAAGCTTAAGAGAAACCATAGTAGGAAGGAGCTGCTGGATATCTCTCATTAAGACACCCACCAAAAGCAGAGCATCTTTGGTTTTTCCCTGGGGACTTGACCTGGTTGGGGTGGAGAGGAGGCTGCAGGTAGCCCTGTGAAGAAGAGGCTCTTGGGGACCCCCTGCTCTGGCTCCTGACAGTAACTAGACACCAGCCCCAGCACCCAGGGATCAGGCAGAGCACTGGCAGACTCCAAGCTATTTTTAGCAGCTGCTGCTGCAAAGGTTCATCTCTCATAATTAACTGAAAAGCCCACAAAGGATCTGCTCACTGCCTTTCAGGCTCTATTTATAGGAGCTACTCAGAGTTCCAAGTCACGGCAGGCTGCACGGCAGGCTGCCTCAATCCATCTTCATAAACAAATTCATTAAAACGTTTCCTCCACTCCCTACGTTTGCAGCCCCTTCCCTGCACATCCCGGGAGGCACCGTTACGTTACACACGCTGCAGTCGTGGCATTTCAAATGCCCACCTTCGTGCTGTTCTGGTAACCTGCCTGGCTTTTGGAACCAAAGGCAGGCACACAAACACACGTGGATCTCCAGTATAAATCACAGCTTTTGTGAAACACAACTCAGACCTGTTCCTGCAGTGCCCAGTACCAAACCCAGCCCTGGTGTGGCGTTTTGCATCTGCTGCTCCCATCACCACAGACACTGTGCAATTACTGAGTGATACTTCAAAGCTGCCTCCCAATCAATTCCACGATCTTTACATCCTTCAGTGTATTTAGAAAACACGTGTTCTTTTAGCTAACATGTGGCCAAAGATTTGTGCTTCAAAGACAGAGCCCTGACAAAATCTCTTTTACAGTTCTGCTCCAGTTTCACTCAATCAGTCACCCTTCCCATACCTAGACCTGACATGCCCCAAATACCAGAAAAATCCCCACCAGGAAAGCAGCAGATATCCCTGCAGATGAGGTTGGGTGACTACTCAAGCATGCTTTGCTCACCCTCCTTTTGCAGCAAACCCTGGTTCCTAATGTTAGACCTATTTCCCCAAACAGAGCTGGCTTTTTTATTCCCTCCTCCCCTTCAAACTCATCTTCACCTCATCATGAAACAGAAGACAGTTCCCAGTCACCTACAGGAATCCGCAAACCAAGGAAAAAACACCACAGTGCTTGATATAGAAACTCAGCATTGCACCTCCAGACTCACAAGTTAGTAAGAGCCAAGACTCTGCAAAAGTAATGTGAACTCATGCATATAATACACCTGACACAAATAAGCAATAGCTTTTAACATGGTTATCTATTTTTAGCCTCAAGCCACTTCAAAGCTTCAACTCCTCTTCACCAGTGGAACCAGAACTGTGCACCAGCACTGCATCAGCTCCTACACGAGTTATCCAGCACCAGTTAAGAGCCGCCCATGGAGATGAGCCACAAACCCCAGATAACACGCATCAGATCCACAGTGGTATTCCCACTGACTTCAGAGTATGCCGGAATGAATCATGTCATTTTAAAGTATCCTCCAGTTTTACTACTGCAGCTGCTAGTATCTGTATAAATATTTATCAAACTCAAGTGCAACCAAATGCTCATGTCTTCTGACGTATGTAAGTTTTTTGTTGTTGCTTTTTTTTCCCTAGTTTGGAGAAGGAGAGATAAAGAAAGAAAATAAACTGAAGATATTCATCCTGAGTAAGACTAGTATTAAACTTCACTGCTTGCTTCAGGGAAAGGGAGAAAAAAATCCCAGAAGCGATGCTTTTCTCACGCTGGTGAAAAATTCCCCAAATGAATCTAGACATCCTGCCTCAGAAAAGTCCCAAATCTCATTGGAAAGGCTCTGTTAAGTAACAGGCACGTTGGCAGATACTGGAAAGGGAGCTGGAGAGCTGCAGGCACTGCTTCACTGACGCACCAGACCCCGCAACGTGTGGCTGGAGCAGGGAAGCACCAACGCGCTTCCTGTGATGGGCAGTGAGGCCGCGGAGCTGTATCGATAAACATCAATACAATTTGGGGCAGAGCCAGCAGAAATGGCCCTTGGAGACAAAACAGAGCACCAACAATCCCCCAGGGCTTCACTGCTGACGCACTGGAAGCAGACAAGAGGGAAGAGCTGTTGAACAGAGCCAGGCAGCCACAGGGATGGGCTCCACGGGAGCACCCTCCAGTTGAGCACACCCCCTGCACCGTGCAAGCAGTGCCGTTCCAGGTGCCCAAGCACCAGCACCCACACACTGCCCCACCCATCCCCATCACCTTGAAATTGGACTCGCCATCGAGACTCGCTGTGGTGACGTAACAGGTGCCATCGATGCTGCTGGAGGCCAAAAATATCAAGTCACAGGGAAAGGTCTCATCTGCTTTCACTTCTACAATGTCTCCAACCTAGAAGAAAGGAAACATTTACATGAAAAGCGCCTTCAGCTGTTATTAGTTGGTTATGATTTAACTTTTCTCAAAGCCTAGAAGAAATCACTTTGGCTACAAGGTAAACCAGGGTCCAAGAGGTGCATGGATCCCTGAGCATCACTCCAGAGCCTGATGGGGCAATCCAGCCCAGCACTGACTCAGAGCACCCACGTGGCACAGTTAGCATTTACATCTCTGGTAAATCTTGATGGAGCAAGAGACTGTACTTGCCTGAAGTGTGGTGTGATAAATTAACGTCAATGTTAAGTGTACTTTCCTGGTGTCCTTGGGAGAGTTGGAAATAGAAGAGGACTGCCTGTCCTGGAGAAGTGCAAAATGCTGACAGATCTGTCACTTGTCAGCCCCAGTACAGCTTTTGTGAGACAGCTTTTCAAAAGCAATCAAAGGCAGCTTCACTCCTTAACCGGGAGTGGACCTCAGAGCATCTTCATGTGAAAGTGAGCACGCTGAGGCAGCTCTAACCCAGTACGTCCCTCCTCCCCTGCCCTTGTTTCCTCATCACACACCTTTGTGTTCCCATCAGTTTCAGTGATAACCACATGTGAGTTCTCTGTTAACAGTTACCTTGATTTTTTCACTCTCTTTCCGCACTTGCTTTGCATTTTCGACAACAAAGACGTTGCTTTTGTTCACTTCGTTGTCAGCTCTGTGCCTCAAGCAGTCCTCATACCCCTAAGGCACACAAACACAGGCAACACAAACTCGTAACAAAGCAAGAAAACTAATGAAAAGGGACGCATGAGGACAGACAGGGACAGATTAAAACAATCAATAAAGCAACCGGTCCTCAGACCTCCTTCATGCCTGACAAAACATCAACCAGAGTAGCTCAGACCCAATCAATTTATTTTAAAAACTTCATATGCATATTTGACAGATTCAGAACAGATTAAAATAACGCATCAAAATAATCTATATGCGGGGCATGCAACGAGCAGCTAAACTACTGTAACACGTTTCTATTATTCTCAGTGTTGGCAAGAACAGACTGATAATATGAATAATACACTTAGCAGCCTGTAACTCTTTCCTATGGTAACGCAGGATAAGATTCTTCCTCTTCAGTCTTTACTAGAAGAATAAAACATTGAGATTTGAAGCAGAGAGATTTTATTCTAGCTCTCCCTTTCCGGCCCCCGTAGAAGAAACATGTTTTATTATTCAATCAGGAAATTTAAAATGGCACATGTGCATATGATGGAAGGCAAAATGTCTTTTATCACTGCAAGAAGATGAGGACTACACGTTTCCAGGACTAGCTGAGTGGTTGAACAGCGCCTGTCCTTTCCACCTACCAACATGGGAGCAGAGTGTGGGCTTTATTTGGAGCACATCTCTGCAAGGAGTCAGAGAGCATTTCTAAAAAGAGAAAAAGCATTCAAGTAACACCAGAACTACAGCAGTAAGCTTTACTGACCCTCAAGGCCTGCTTACAACAGCACAGAGATGCTTTACGTTGCCAAGAGACACCAATAACCACACTTAAAATGCAGCCTCTCTTGAAAAGCATCAGTGCATGTGTCTCACCCTCTAAGAAGGGTTCACCAAAACTACCAGCACATGTTGGTGATTTCTGTGTATATTTAAATACAGGTTCATCATTTTCTCTGCACGTCCCAAAAAGCATCTTCTTCTCCCCACACTGACACCTGTACCTGTTTGATAGCTGTGACAGTGATGACAAAGAAGAGCGGGAGGCCACTGGTCACAGGGCTGGTTGGGGTGTCCACTATCACCTGCAGAGAAAGAAAATGTACTGCTGAGCACTTGTTTTCAGGTAGCAGAAGAAACCAAAACTCTGGTAATGGGGGGAAAAGGGGGCTTATCCCACAGGGGGCAAGTCAGAGCCTAGCAGAGGAGAAAGGGAAGGAAGGGCAGTACCAGACACCTTGAACCACTGACACTTGGAGGCTAAAAATAACACCCAACAGCCCAAATCACCTATGAAATACACTGCAGTACAGAACATGAATATTTAAGTAAAAAAGAAATCCATGCTCTGTCTTTAGGCTCTCAAACTTGGAGTTCAGAGCACAATTTAAGCACCACTGCTGCACAGGGGCCTTGGGGCAGAGCTGGATCCTTCCTGAGCTCACTCCAGTGCTCGAGCCAGCACTGTGGTAAAGACCAAGCCTCTTGATCACTAATTAAACCTTTTGGCTGTGGGAAAGCACTCTTTCTTCTGATTTTATCAGGACTTGGCCCAAGGGGCAATGGCAAAACAGGTTCATAACTGGGAGGGAACACCTTCCACCTGCCAAACCAGGGCACAATAAACTGGTCATTTTTCCTGCTGTCCCTGGAGAGAATGGGAGCACGAGAGATAGATGATGAGGGCTGTGACAAAAGGGATAGGGAAACTCAGCAGAAAGGCTTTGTGTCCCCACAAAGGGACTTTGTCTCTTGTTTGTGCTTCCCTGGCATGCTCACAAACAGCAGCATCTGTATATTTATTGTTTCAGGCTGCCCATAAAAGCTGTGTTAAGGACAGGACTCCTCTTATCAGCTACGTGGACATTTTTGACTATGAAATGCTGTACACTGCAATATTACCCTGCACTACTGAACCCAGAGAGAAAAGCCAGAAGATACTGAAGTGGAAGAGATACACCACAAGAAGCAGCCAGATAAATGGCACATGAGTTAAGTAGCAGGAGCGTAAACCAGGATAAACACCACAAATACTTCCAGGAACACAAAGCCCTGGCTCACTCAAATGGGTGTAAAGTGTTTCCAAGCAGAAAGTCTGCTAGAAACCAGACTTTGGAGGAACAGCCTCAAGTGAGGACGTGCCAAGTCTGTCACACAGACACACTACACACAGCACATGTGATGGCCACTCATTGGGGTGGCATCATTGAAGTTTAGGCCAGTCAGCCAAAAGTTATCTTGCAAACAGGTCTTGGGAATCCAAGAGGAACTTTGTCTTTCTGCTGAGAAGGGCAAAGTAGAGAACCTCCTGCTGGGCAGCAGGAGAGTTTTCTGCACTGGACAAGATGTAGTTGTATGCATTTGTGTAAAAAACCGATATAATTTCTGTCTGCACAAATCTGTATTAGGCATGTAGAAATACAAATATCAGATAGAGTGCCTGTAATAATTCATATATGTATTTGGAGTTTGGGTTCCCTGCAAAAATCCCATGGCTGGGTACTGCTCTTCCCCTTTGTGGCTAGTGAAAAGCTGAGGGATATACAAGCAACAATCCAGAACAAAGGCACACTCCTCTGAAGTTATTTTTTAACTGGTTTAGGACTTCAACAGCTTAATTTGGATTCACTTAAAAGTGACAAAGTCCTCCTGTTACTGAAGAGTTTCTTCTTAGGAGACTGAGGACCACACTCCAGAAGGTATCTCCACAAAGGAACACTTTTCATTCCTGCTACCTCCTAAAATAGTTTATTGCCACCAGCTTGGTCTGTCTACAAGCACACTTGACTACATTCACTCCAGGCCAGCCCCTTCTACCCCGAGACTCCTTTGACTGTTGCAACAGATAAACCAAAGAAACATCTATTTGTATCCCTGTTTGCGTGCAAGGTGTTTTATGTTTAATGCATGTACTTTGTCTTCCAAAGAGCTGGATTTGGAGTCACAGAGTAATGGATGTTTTGATAAAGCCTTTCACAACAGGTAGAGCAGATGCACCAGGCAATTCCCCAAGCGCTGTGACACCTCACGCCTCACGCAGCAATTATGCACGACAACTCCATTAATTTGAAGAAATTTAGAAATAAGCGCAATCATTTAAGCTATAGACGGCGTTTTCCAGGGTATAACCCTTGGTATTTAAAATGAATGGAGTGGCCCTGAGTGCTTTTTGAAGGCAAGTGACATCTCCAGAATGACGAGTGCCAGGGGGCAGGTGGTTACTCTACACAGCAGCCAGGGGATCAGTGCTGTCAGGCTGGGTTTTGCTCAGTTGAATTTGTTTCTTCTCTAATAGACCATGAGGGCTGCTTCCTTATTTCAGAGGTGCTCACAGAATAAGAACAAGGAGGGACAGCCAGGCTCTTCTCTCACCTGCATACACCTGTGCCTAAAATGAGCAAGCAGCTAAACCTGTTTTGTAAGTATAATCAGGAATATTCCATGCTCTTCATGGCCAGAGGGTCAATAGACAAAATGTAATAGCACGTCACTAAGTGGCCAGCTACACAAAAAGGACATCCTGACTCCAGGGTATCGCTTCAGTTCAAGGCAAATTACAAATTGGGTCTGACAAAATGGAGCAACGCCAGCAAAATGAAGAGATGGAGGCAAGCCAGCTGACGCTGGAGTAAATTGGCCTTTCATGTCACACTGCCAGGAGCAGCCACACACGGCCGTTATCTTGGGATCCCCGTCTCTGCAGCAACCACCAGAGAGACGATAAAGCACAACTCCTTACTGCAAGGATGAAACCTTTTAGGTACTTGTCTTTTACACAAGCAGCCTAGGAGAGAGTGATCTCCCAGTCCTGAACCACCTAAGCCCAGGAGAAGCCATCTAACAGCAGGCTCTCTGCAGCAGCCACACGATGCCATTGCATTTGCTGGGGTAGAGCTCTGGTGCCTATTTCCAGCCCTAGAGCTGGTTCTCTGCGGAGCCCCAGGCCTGAGGATTTAAAAGGTGAGAAAATGCACTGCAATGATTCTCCCAAACTCCCTTTGCCCTGATGCATTTTGACAGCTTGCCTGTCTTGGATGACAGAACAGAAAATGAGTATTCAGGCTTCCTCAGGATTTGTCCCTTAATTCAAGCCACAAAGCAGAACAGGAAATTTGTGCATGTAATACATTTGCTGTTCCGTCCATGCACAGCAGCTTCCTGAAGCTTCATGTTTCCAAAACTCATCCTAAGCATTTTCTGAATTTAACTGGGGACAGCCTACCTCTCCTGCTTGCCTTGAAACTCGTGATAACTTAGACACATATCATATCACATGGGACAAATATCATATCACTTAGGGAAATATAGAGTTATGCAACAGAAGTAGTAATGGTGATTAAAAAAGTAGATCTTAATTTTGTAGCATCAAGTGTATTTCCACTGGTTGACTGATCTTAACAGTTAGAATTAATATGGTTTTTCAATGTATCAGCAGTCATTCAAACCTCATCTCAGACAGGCCCAGATATTTTAATTATTATTATGTCTTGGATGGTGTGGAAGAGTTATAACACAGCTTCCAACTGAAAAACCCCAAACCACTTATAAGCATAGCCAGTTATAAAGCTCAATTCTTGTTCAAGCTGTGTTTAACATCAGCGCCTAAATAAATAAAACTCACTCTTAGCATCAAAGCTCTTACCTGCACGAGGAAGATGATGAGGAAGTAGAAGTTGGCAATTCTTCTAAACTGCTCAAAAAGGTTCTTCGGGAGGAAATTCCAAAGGGTGTACTGTGGGGAGAGAGGGGACTCACAAACAGACCAAGGCATGGGGCTGACAGGGACTAGAGCTACAAAATGGGAAGTATCTGCACAAAAGA
Source organism: Atrichornis clamosus (assembly GCA_013400975.1). NCBI lineage: Eukaryota > Metazoa > Chordata > Aves > Passeriformes > Menuridae > Atrichornis > Atrichornis clamosus. Next base: position 40,594 of record WBMZ01015071.1, read on the forward strand.
GGAAAGGAGTTCTCCCTTTCACATGGCAGGGAGAACCACAGCGAGGCAGCTGAGCAGCCTTGGTGGGTTCCAGGCAGAGATCCAGGCCCTGGATCAAAAACCAGGAGCACGAAGCAGCTGGATGTCGAGATGCCACCAAGCTCCTGCTTCAGCTTCCAGCTCCAGTTCTCCCTGCTGGAGCATTGAACAGTTGGAAGTGTCTCACAGTCGTGTGGGGGATTGTGTTTCTTCGCTTTAAAGAAGGCAGCTATTTCCCTTTCACCAAAATAACCCAAACCACACGTTTGGGAGAATGGTGAAAGTGAAATAAGATAAGATAACAAGATCTGTTTCAGCAGACAACTTCTAGAAAGGCATTTGTAGACACAGGATTTCATTAAGACATAATGCACAGTGGAGATTTTTTTTCCCAAATTAAAGAAAAAAAAAAAAGAAGGCCTGCTGCCCATACAAATTCAGTATTATGTTGTGCTCGATTATTATATTTTTAGGAAGACTACTGAATCACTTCATTTGGAAAACATATGGAATTTAAGAACAACATGGACAACAATGGGTCTAATATCCATCTTTCAGTCTGCCTGGAATAAAAAAAGAATGAGCAGCCAAGTCTCAAGACCAATGTCCATTTTAATTATAAAAGAGGCTGGTCAGGTCCCATGCCTAGCAAATATAAATGGAAAAAAAGAGCAAGGACACAACACTCAAAAATAAATCAAGGAAGAACTAAAATTAGTGCTAAACCAAACCATTTGTCAGAGAGGGAACTGAGACGGGGGAAGGTGTCCTCGCTGAAGGACCCTCCTGCGTGCTAGGGAAACTTCAGTGGGAATACTGCACAAGTTAAACATGGATAGACTTCAAACTTCTCCCAAAAATAAACTCAGACATATAAAAACAGAGAAGATCCAAGAGATATTAAAAAAAGAAAGGAGAGGGAAAAACCCGCTTACAGCTCAAGTACTACAAAACTGAAGCCTAAGTGTGTGCTGAGCATCATGAATCCTAAGCAATGTGATATGTATCCAGCTGTGTTGACAATGTGGAATGCCACTTGTTTGATATTTTACTCGAATTGGCTTCAAATCTTTTGAAATAGCTTCATGAATGTCATGGAAAAAAGCTAAGCAGAAGGCAGATGGGTGTCATCACAGTTTTCCACCATAAACAAAAGCTGCATTAATACCATATGAATGTTTCCCCCCCTTCCATCCAAAGGGATAAACAGAGCATGGTTATTTTTGTCCTATCTCAAGAGAGAAAAATCCCACAGAATCAAAAAAAAAGAGAGAATCATATTTTTATGTCCATTTATAAAATAATCCCACTGCCTTTTGCAAATCTGAGTTGCTGTTATCTCATGCTGCATTATACCTAACCTGTCTTTTCTTCCCAAAGGGAATGCCAGAAAACTTTAAAAAAAAAAAAAACACCAAAAAACCTGCAACCCCACAAAATCAATGTGTCCATGTGCTTTGCTCTCATCCAGCCTTCAAGAAGGGAACTTGTACACGCTCCCACTCGCATTGATAGGATAGAAGGACTAAGAGAGAGACTGGAGCTGCGTGTAAGGTCTGTACCAGGCTGCTCCGCTTGCAAAGGGACCTCTGTGTTCACCCTTGAAGAAATCAGTCAGTCGATTTCCAGCCCCACCACCAAACAGAAGCAGGGCGAGTGGAGCAGCAGGGAACACACCACGCACCCTGGCGAGCAGAGCGAGCTCACCTTGGAGGAGACGATCCTGTTGTCGCAGAACTTCTGTGCCACGTACGCCTCTGTTTCCGACACAGGACGGTGCCCGACCACCACGGTGCGTGTCCCGACCCTCTTCTCTTCCCCAGCACACTGTCAGGGCAGCCAGGAAGAGGAAAAACTAGCTTTTAGCTCAAAATAAGGCAAATATTTGTCTTCATAGCTTCCAGCTTCTCAATGCACCGTGCTGTTCGTTGGAAATAAGGCAGCTGGAACCTCAAAAATTCACTTCTCTGCCCCAGACAAAGCACAGAGAGTGAAGAGGAAAACATAAGGTCATTTGGCAAAACCAAAGCCATGCTGAGCCTGCAACCCACCTCTGGTCAGCCATCAGCTCCCAGGACCACAGCCCATCCTACACCCCGCCAGGACAGGTCACTGCACTCCTGTTCTATGCAAGACAGATGCTGCCTGTACGTGCAGCTTGTGCCATGTTCTTTTTCCTTCTTGAAGGAGAATATATCTTTATTGAGCACTTCAAGTCATTAGGAACACAATTCATCATCTACACATCTCTTCCTAGTTCTGACCTGGAGAATCCTTCAGCTTTGGGTTTATTCACTGCATGGAGGACGATGGAAACTGCACCCTCCCTTACACTCACTCTTCTGTCTGACCCTCAAGTCTATGCAAAATGTCTCACCACCACACTGGTGCACACAGATTTAGTACTTAAAAAACCAAAAGGGTCTACTTCTGCTATTTAAAAATCTCAGCTAAAATCACCAATAATGAAGCAAACAGTTTCACAGACAACACGGGGTGCTGGGGAAGCCAGCTGGGCTTGCTGAGGGTTTAATTTAAAGCAGAAATAGATGTCACAAGTGAATGCCAACCTCGTGTCATGGGGGCTTGATGACAGAAGCCGGGACAAGGATGAGGGGAATTGCAGCGGAATAACCTCAGTGGGGAAGCAGAGCTGCTCTGCAGGAGGAGAGCATTCCTCGCACAAAGCCACGAGACACCTGTGATCAGCAACACGGGGCTCTAGCAGCCACCCAGCCATCCCACAGCCCTTCCAGGCTACCCCAGAGGAGGTGACAGCACCCCGCAGATTAAAAAGAGATCCTCCCAATCCAACAGAGATGATGTTAACACATAGTAAACAATGTATCAGGATATACCAAAACTACACCGAAACTAACAGAGCTCTATTTCAGTGTAACTCTTGTACATCGAATTTTCAACCTCGTGTAACTTCTTTTGAAACCACTTGCCAACTCCTGACAAAGCAGAGGCCACGCAGGTCCCTGCCAGCGCCTGCAGCCCCAGGGAAATGCTCAAGTGGATGATGCAGCACTGTGGGCTCTAGCTCCATCAGCCTTCAGCTCCGGCCGGCCCAACACACTCAAGTTTCTCAGTGGATCAGAAAACTCTTATTTTCAAAAGAAACAAAACTGTGCAATAGCTTACAAATCAGCTTTTCATTCTGTCCAGGTTCCCCCTTTCATATAACAAAGTGTCCCTGCCACAGATGCTCACAGCCAAGGGAGGAGACCTGGCTGGCACAAGGAAGCATTTTGCAAGGTTGAACTTAAAATTATACAGTGAATTTTAAATGCCCACTAAGACCAAATGGGGGAAAGAATAGGGGAGAAAGAGTGGTGTTAGACCAGGCTAAGGTTTTCTTAGAGTTAAGAAGGTTTTGAATTTTAAACCATAAGTAGGGAAGACATTTGGCAGAGTTCAAGGGCATTAGCAGGCAGCAGGGCTGCTAGAACACCAGCAGACACTATTCATACTCCACTTAGTCATACTAATCCTCAACCCTACAGCTTGCTTGCTTTGAAACCCCACCTGAGCAGGTGCCAAAAATGCCAAATCCCATGTCAGCTGCCCAGCACAGGCTCAGCCTGCCACAGATGGATGCTCCTGGAGCACTCTGGATCTGGCTCAGCAACCCAGTTGTCCAAAGGGCTCATCACAGGCAGCTTGTCAAGCTGCAAACAAAACCCAGCTAGAGGAAAGGTGCTCTAAAAACAAACATGCTAAGACAGCAAGGCCTGGGTCTAACTGCAGCTTAGGGAAAGTCAACACCAAAAAGTTAAACAGCTAAAGCAGGTGGACCTGGAGCAGCAACAACTGAATGGATCCTACTGCACCAGGAGCAGGCTCTGCCCAAAGGAAGCAGCAGCTCTTCCCTTCCCCTGCTTCGCACCCATGTCTGCAGCATCTTTAATTAAAGAAGTATTTTTACACCATGCCCATACTTGGGATGGTGTGCTGACTGCTCTCACTACAGCCATCCTCAAACCTCCAGCAACTGACGCTTAGAGCAGAAGGAGGAAGATCCTCACTGCCCTGCACAGCGTCCCTGCACCTCCCGACACAGAGACAGCAGCAGCCACCAGCACCCCCAGCAGCGACCACCTCCACTGGCTCCCAAACATGGACGGGGCTGGCCCACGCTCCCAGCTAGGGAATGCCACCATCCTCCCAGCCTCGTCACCACCGCCCGCAGCAACAAACAGCACATCTTCCAAACCAGAAACCAAACCCAAAAAAGGTTCCCTGATGTATCTGCTGCATTATGGAGGTGGCAGCCGTGGGTCTCACCAACCTGTGCCCCAGGAGCAAGAGGCAGAGCCATCAATCCACGCCACAGCAGTACCAGGGAGCTGAGACAGACTGTCCCCACGTCTGAAAACCCTGCCACGTCCCTGGCCAGGATCTGGAGCTAGGCGTGCCTGGTGAGCATCCCTCCAGCACGGGGAGAAAGTGATAGCTTCCCCTGCTGGCACCGCTGGCAGCACGGTGGGAAGGAGCAGGGTGAAGGTTTGCCAGTCACACACATTGGCATGGAAACCACAAAGTTCTGGTTAAAGCACTTCTGGAGAAGTATACACGAATATTTACTGACGATCCACCATTAGCCATAGAGAGCACAAAGCCTGTGAAGCCTCACAGCAAAGGTGAACCCAAATCCAGGTGTGGTGTGTTGGCTGACCAAGCCCCAAAGTATCAGCACCAACTCCTAGGACGGCTTTCACCCTCCACTACTTTCTCTACTTTTTTTATTGGAAGCATCGCGGTAACCCCAAGGTAACAGCAACACTCTAACTCCATAGTGCATCCGAGCCCTCCGTAGTGGCAGAAGAAGGAGAAGTCCTCACTCCACGGTCTAACCACGCTCCCACCACTCACAGCACTTGGCTTCCCATTCCCTCAACCACCCCACGGTGTCACACCTGCCCACGATCACGCAAGAAGCCGGAAGACTTCACACCACATCTCTCTTTTCCACCTCCCAGAAAGCAATCACACCCCAGATGCCTGCAGCGAGAGGCGCTGGCTCAGCTCAGCAATTAAAAGCTCTCACTTTGACGAGGCCACCTCGGGCCGGTCGCCGGTCATTAATAGATTGCTACGTCTTAATAAAACCGAGACCTAGAGGGAGATTTCGGGAATAACTGCCAGGCTTTTGGGAAAATTATAAAATACGCAGATTAGCAGGGAGAGGATTTAGACAACTTTCTCCAGCCACCTTTCAACCAAAAATTTTACCTCTGATGGCAAAAAAAAAGGCAAAAAAAGAAAATATTACTTGGATACAATTCAAGCAGCGGCCTCGTTGCCTGGAGGGGTTCTATAAAACCCACAGTCCACAGTGCTGGAGTGAGCTGGTGCAGGCAAAAGCCAGAGTTCGTCCTGCTGTTTAGAGCCAAGCCTGCCAAGAGGATTATCCAAGAAAACAAACAATTGCATTCCCCTCATATGCACTTTATCACCTCCCTCGGCCTGAGGCATGGTATTTGCATGAGCACTGAGAGAACCAGAGCTATCTGCAGGGATTAGCAGTGTCACACTGGTCATGGTCTTGGGACAGCGCTGGGGAAGCCACACTGCATCCTCCCACCAAGCCTTGAGATTTGGGAATACTGATAGGTGATCACAGAGCCCTGTCTGCCGGACCCAGAAGAGCACCAAGCAGCTGGCAGACACACAGCAGCACCCTGAGGGACACTGCAGACACCAGGAATTGAAAGGAAGGAGGGAAGGAGGCATGTTTGAGCAGAGCCACTGTCCTGTCTGCATAACCTGAGGACCAGCCTCAAAGATGTGGGTCTCTCCTGCAAAGTCTCAAGCTTCAGTTCAGGGCTCCTGCTTCACTCCCCGAGTGCCTAACCAAGCTCACCAGCGAGACTCAATCTTTCAGCAAGGCATCCAAACCAGATTTCTCCTGAAGCAGCTCAGCTGGAAGGCAGCAGCCAGAGAGCCAAACACAAATCACAGGAGAGAAAGATGAGGCAAGCGAGGCTGTTCTGCTGGAAACATCCCTCAAGTTGGCAGCTCGCTCTCCATCTCTGCTTTGCCCCTCGGGCAGGCCCAGGTGCCCAGCTGCAGCAATAAATAACCGCGTGGCCGGCACCGATGCAGGCACACGCTCTGCTGCGCACGGCAGGGCTAGGGGCCTCTGCTGCAGCACAGCCCTTCTCATGCCATGCAGAAACTCAAAACAGAACGTAGCTCTGTCAAGTACTCTGATGTAACCCAGCCTTCCCATACTCTCACCTTTCATAAAGCCCACATACTGCTAGAAGCAGCAGCTCTGAAATCAGCATGCACCAATCCCATCTACATGCACCAATACACTATGCCCACGGAAGGTCACCCGAGGCTTGGCATTTCTCTGTAAACTTTTCTTTGAGGAGATAAGAGCAGGTATGATTTGAAGGCATCAGGACAGGACTAAAAATGCCCATGGATGCAACTAATAACCCAACATCATCGATGACTTGAAGCTATTGCAGCATTACACAGAGACAGTGGCTTTTGCAGCCCACAGCACTCCCCAAATTCTCTGTCGCAGTTTGGGCAACTCTCCCTTAGTGCCTCTTTCCCCTTCTCCATCCGTGCCCCTCTCCCACAGAAATGCCTCAGCACAACAGCTCCCTCCTGTCCTGGGGAGAAGCTCCTCTTCAACCCTCCTTCCCTAATTTCCAGGAATCCATCACATCACCATGTCCAGGACTCGGATGTCACTTGATAAAAGTTGCAAACCTGGGTAAAAATTAGCAAGCCTGGGTAAAAATTAATGGAGTCAGACTGAGTTCAACAGGAGAGTTGAACCTGTGCTCTGCAGCCACCACTAACAAGGAACCACTCTAAGAGGACTATTTCTAGGGCAGCTGCAAAACAGAGTGTTTAATTATATCCCCCATATGGAAAGCAAGTGTCTGTGCTGCCTTCTGGCCCCATTTCCAGAAAAATACAGTGACAGAAGAAAAGAAAGAAAACCACCACCACTTGATTTACTACTGTTTCAGAAAGCACCAAAACCAGAACTAACTAGTAAAAAAACATCTCCTTTCATGTTTGCTGAAGATAACTTTAAGCCACAAAGTAAACACAAATAATTCATAGAAAACAGATCTAATAAAAACCACAGGCATTTTAAAAAAAAATCATCTGCTAAACCCAGAGATAATTATACAGTACAAGTACAAAGCTCAAACATTTGAATGAAATCACAGCTTATATTAAATATATGCAAAAGAAAGATTAAAACACATTACTTGGCTTCAATCTCATGAATAGTTTAAAGTCTAATTGCTCCCGTATTGTTCCATTTATCATAAAAGTAGTAGAGAAGACGACCTGATTTACAAAAAAAGCCTGCAAAAATAACACCACCTCCCAAAACAGCCTGTTCCAGCTCCTGTTTCATTTAGCCTCGGAAGAACAAAGAAAAACACATCCACAGTTTTAAAAAGCCTCCATAAATCTACCGTAACCTCCCCAAAACATTCATCAGCCTCGGGAAGTTGCTCAGCACACCAACCTCACTGCCCAACCGATATATTTTTAATTGAAATTTCTTCTTGCCAATTTTTCTATGACTCTTTGTCCTTAGTCATTTCTATGCGGGTACAAGCAATGCTTTGAGAATACCCTTAATAATTCAGCAGCTCAGACTGTGCTTACCCACACTGACCACATATTCAGGCAGATCTCCTGATTTAGAGAGAGAACTCCATCGATCAGGATCAACCCCACCACTCTCCCTGTGCCCACGGGAAAGGGTCAATAACATGCACAGACCTTGGGAAAAAACGAACAACAAACATTGCATTGAAAACACTAAGAGCCCATAGGTCCAAGAGGAAGGGCTGAAGGTGTGCACTGCTCCGATCTCATTTCCCACTGGACAGGACTTTTGCTGCTCGTCCCTAAGCAGGATGGGAAGGCTGGTACCTTGGGAAAGCAGAAGGTTGAAATTTAAACCAGTATCCCTTCTCCTGTGCTGAGGTTGAAGCTCCCACTGATATTTCAACCAGACACAAAACACGACCACCGAGCAGTGACTGCTGGGGTAAATCGGCTCCAGCCAGGGTGGGGGGGCAGCAGGGGCAACCACGAGAGCACCCAGACCAAAAGAATAACCTAGAGCAAAAGAGGAGTCACGGGAAAAGGGACAATACCTGGAGATTTTTTACATAAAAGTCAACATGTGATGGGGCTCAACTCCCAGACCGCATCCCTGGTCCCAGCTGGGGATGGCAAAGCAGTAGATTTATTATGTGCTCTAGGAGAGCACCACTGACCCAGATCACACCACCCTTAACCAAGTGGAGGTGCAGCCAAGCGAGGGGCCCCAGCCAGAGCTCATCCCCACGTCCCCTCTGTCCCAAGGACATGCTGCCTCACCACATGGTCTTACAGAAAGGTGACCTTCACCAAGGACAACGGGCTGGAGAACAGCAGAGCCCAACCAGGCTACGTTTCCTGGAAAAGCCGACTTTGCCAACAAAGCCAGTGATAAAAACAGAGAGGACATGGCAGGGTGGAGAGAACAAGGGAAAGGGCTACTTGAAAGGTTTAATAGGGTGGAGAGAGGAAATACAAGAGTTTTTTTCCCTAGGTAATAAATTTAAAGGAGGACCCAGCCCTATCCTGGACTTGGGGAGTGCCGTGCACAGGGGTGACAGCTGAAAAGACTTTTTTTGGCATGGATTTTGTTTCTGTTTTTCCTTCTGAAAGCAGTCTATGCTCAAACCACGCAGTACTGCATCTTCCCAGCAAACACGCCACAATGTCTGTAATCACAGCTTCTGTTGAGCAGCACTCTGTACAAAGGTTCACGTGTGATGCAGAAAGCCAAACTCAGACAGTGTCAACTGGGACAGCATTACTTCAGTGCTGCTGTTTTGTGGCAAATTTGTTGCTCCTGTTCAAATAAAACCACTGATCTTCAGAAGTTTTCACTCAATTCTTTTTTTCCCTGCCCTGTTGGCAGCCAAGGTTATGAAACCATTGCTCATCTTGAAATACAGGCAGCAGATCTTTATTTTTGGCAGTCCAAAAGAAAAGTTCGACCAGCATGCTGCCAGCATATAAAATTCAGGCTCATAGGAACACTTCAGGCTGGAGAACAGAAAAAGGACTTTGAATAAGAGCCAAATGTTTTGCAGAGGTCACAAAGAAAATACAACAAGGTCTTCCTGTCTTCAAAACTCTTCCTCCCTCCATGCCCCGGCTCAAGCTGTGCACATATGTCTGTTCATCGGCAGCTATTTTAGCAGGGCAGCAAGCTCTCCAGAGCAGTGATTTGGCCTGGCAAAAATTAAAATAAGAGCAAAGTGGAAAAAAACCTCCCAGTTTGCAATTGTCAGTGCTTGCATCACGCAGCAGAGCTATAATTTGTTGGTTTTCCCGTTGTTTTCTGGTCCTCTGAAAGCCTAAGCTCTTCAGTTATGGAAACAAAAAAAAAAACCCCTAAATGCTATGTTATGCATCCCAGCTCGGCCAGACATTACTCTAACCTCTGCCACCTACAAACATTTTGCCCCTTTTTAAGTTTTCCCAGCATTTCAGAGCCAGGCTGCCAGCTGACTGGCAAGGAGCCCATTTCCCAGAGCAGTTTCCTCCCTTTCTCCTGGGAAGCCAGCCCGCCTGGCTGTCCACGCTCTGGGGGCAGAGGCTGCAGACTGCCCTGACCACAGCATCCCAGAAGCAAGGGCTGGCACCCAGGCCTGCCCAGACACATGCCCCCAGATCAAGCTTTCCCCCAGGGAAGCTGTTCTCTCTCCCACAGAACAGCCACTGGGAGGGATGGAAGGGCAGGTCCAGGCTGCAGGGACTCACCAAGTCCTGCACTGGCATCCTGGGGTACCCTGAGTCCCCACAGTGGGTACCCAAGGTCCCAGTCCCCTGCCATGCTCCTCACTCACACTGGTTCAGATTAAGTTTCTCAACTCCAAACCCACAAAAACTATGGTTTTCTAACTCTCCCCTTGCTGTACTACAGACAAATGTTTCACCAGAAGCAGCAGGAGATAAAAGGGAAGAGAGGTAGAAATCACCTCCTTCACCCCTTGCTCCACAGCCAAAATTAGCTCCACGTAACCCAGATCCCACTGGGAATATTTTCATCTCTGGGTATAACAATGACCAACAGATTAATCCTTGGGTCTTGCAGGCACAGCCATAGCAGGATACCGGATCAGTGAAATCCACCCAGTCAGGAGAGAAATCCTCACCATGTGGCCTGGAACTGTTTATCTTCAGGAAATCCTCTGGCTCACGTTCCAGCCAGGCTGGGTAAGGCAGCACAGCACACACTGTCAAGGATGAACGAGCACCACAAGAACCACTGCCCCCAGCACAGCAGCCCAGAATTGCAGCAGGAGGGAAGTCTGCTTATCCACAGGTACATGGAGCTGAGGTTTGAGCTGACTCTGGGATGTTGGGCTTGGAGCTCAAGGGGTTTCAGTGTAGTCCACCCCAGCACCATCAGCTGCAGAAGCGAGCCCATCCTGTGCTGGAGAACAAGGATCCTGTGCTGGAGAAGAGGACACCATCCCAGGAGATGACTCAGCCATCTCTCCATCCCATCAGTCTCTTTCCCTAGCCAGGCACCAAGACAAGGGCGTTCCTACTCTCACCGCGATCAAGACAAGCTCCTTCACCCAAGGCTTCCTCTCTCTGCATGACTGCTTCCCACCCTGCACTTACTGGAATGGTACTTGTCAAATGGAAAGTCCCACTTCCATCCATTCAACTGCACTGAAAGAAACCACCCCGTGGAAATTATGTACTCAACAATATTAATTTAGCTGATACAACGACAACAGCCCTCTAGGCATCGCAGCTAATTTTACTGCACTCCCTCCCTGAGCAAACAATATAAGAAAAGGTGAGCTGTAAGGCAGAAGGAAAAAAACAAAAAGAATAAAAACCTTCTACAACTCAGGGTGAAAAAAAGCGGCATGCAAAACACCACCCAAAGCAAACAAACAAACAAAAAAATTAATACTGAGTTTCAAGCTTGGCTTTGCAGCACCCCCCCGCCACCCAGTGCAGTCTGAGCCCCTACAGATAGCAGCTGCTTGGCTTTGTGTGAATGCTGGGGAGGAATTACACAGAAATCATAATAAAAGATGGAAAGGCTGCTCATAAAGTGGATTTTTTTTCCCCTGCATTTAATTTCCCGGCAGTGAGATTTTTTTTTTCCCCCTCTTAAGCCAATTGAGACTCCAGCGACAGAGCACAGCATCACTGCAGTCAAACAGTATTTAATTTGTACTACTGCTGAAGAGGTCTTGGATTGCAATACCAAAGAAGCGCTTCAAATTGTCTAGTCTTGCCTGTTGCACATCTTACTCAGCTTTTCTAGGTCCTTCACAGTACAAGAAATATAGGATCCCTCTGTTTTGCAAATCAGAGCATTTGCCACAATACTGCAAACAAATTACATCTACCAAGTGAGTGATGTCTCTGTTCCCCACTTTAACAGACTTAGAGAATCTTGTTAAGGAGTACAGCACACTTTTAAGACATGCCAGATGAAAAGATTCTTTGAAAATAGCAAGAAATTACCAAGCCCTCCACAAGCAAGGCTGAGGTCCTTTCACCTATAGATCCTGAAAATTCAGCTGAATACAGAGCAAAATGCCTGCAGCAAAGCATTACTCAGCAAAGGCCACAATGGAGTTTAACAAGAATCTTGTTCAAGTTATGAAAAAAAATAAAGAAAAGCCTGATTTGAGAGCAAAATATCCAGCTAGGACAGCCTCACAGGGGCTTATCTCTCCTGCTGCAGGAGGAAAACAAAAAGCTCTTTACAAACAACTGGATCATGTATTAAGCTTTCATTAAGGAGGGCAGGACAAATGTCTCTGAAGCATTATCAATTAGGGCTGCATGTCCAGAGGAGATATGCTTTTAGACTAAATGGGTTTCACTTGGAATTCCCAAACAACATGACTGAGGTTTTGGGGAAAAAAAACCTGGAGTCAGCAGGATGCAACAGGTAACCACAAGAGTGGACAAACCGCAAATCACGTGCAGAAGGCATTGCCTAAGGAGCTAAAAATTTTACAGAGTATTGGTTCTGATCAGCACCCGTGACAGCGAGCATCCCTATGAGAGCACGAAAAATGGAGGAGAGGAAAAGCAAAACCTAGGACTGCTTGCCTCCCACCAGTGAGCCCTCAGCTCCTCTCCCTACCCCACTGCCCCACGTGCAGCTCAATATCCAAACGCACTTTGCAGCCATCAAAGTGGTGATACCTTGTGCCAATCACTGCCCGGCAGTCCCCTGGGTTTTGGCCAAGCCCAAGAAAGAGCTCATAAGCAAAAATAAATATATAAATTTAATGCATCTATATATATTGCACATATGCATATTTAATGTGCATATATTGCATGCATGTATATTTAATGCATATATATATTGAAGTCACTGCAGCCTCTGGGCAAAACAGGCTTTTCCTGACCCAGCAGCTGTGCCGCTGCCAAGCAGGAGCCAGGTGAGGGCAGGAGCCAGAGGAGACCTTTTAAAACAGGAAAGTTTCACTGTTTCCTCAGGCTACAAATCAGTAAATCAAGCTTTAAACCAGTTTGCCACTTACTGCCATCCCCTGCAACGTACAGGCGGCAGCAGCATCGCCCTCCTAGCACACAAAGGTTAAGGCAATCCACGCAACAGCTCCACGCACAAATCCTGGAGTCCAGTTTATTGCAAAAAAGCAAAATACTAACCACCCAAATCAAACGTTAACAAATTCAGGCAAACACAGTGCACAAGTCACTGGCTGGATGTTGGATCATCCAAAGCAATTCAGCAAACTGCAGCACGATGGTTACACTGAGAGCAGCTGGGGCTGCCTGGTGGTCGTGGCTGGCCTGCGGAAAGGGTGCAGGAGAGCAAAACTACAGGAGATTATCATACAATAATTTTAAAATAATAATACTAGAAATGGCTTACAAGCATTAGCAACAAGAGCAGCAGTGTCCTTATTACCTATTTCCAAAGAGTAGGACACACTTTCTGACTGGCACAGCGTCCCTAAGGGCAGGACAGGGTCTGAGCACAGCCCACTTCACCGCGTCCTTCGTACTGTGCTCACTGCTAACAACAACCCAGCGGTGTGAGGCTCCCGAGCGGCAGCAGGTAATCACCAAAACACAGCCACAGCCCAGCACCCCGAGCTGCTGGGGACCAGCCCTGCCTGCAACCCAGGGACTGCAAGGTCCCCACAGGCTAGAGGAAGCTGCAAATCTCCAGGTGAACAAGGGAAAACACTAAAAACCTCCCACCACTGAACCTCAATATTGCTTGGTAATTAAAGTAGGAAAAAACCCACTGTCTACTTGCAAGAGCTGAGGCAGCTGGCAGGGCAGAGCTGCAGAAGATGTGTGCCAGGCTCTCCTGGCTCCCACGCAGCATCACCTGTGGGGCTCCAAGCCCAGGCCCGGATGCAGGTGGGCTGGCTGGGCAGAGCACAGGCAGGTGAACAACACAACACCCTGTGTACAGCACTGGCAAAACCTGCCTGGGAAAAAGCAGCCCGTCCTTCCCAACACCACACCTCAGCAAGCACAGAGATCTGTCTGAGATGAGCAGTGAGAGCAGATTTCAGTCCAAACGCAGGGGTAAGTTATTTTCTAAGATCACCTCGAGACAGCCTGTTCTGGGACAGGGCAAGAGCTGCTGCTCTCTCCCCTCGGCAGGGCTCAGCACAGGACACTTTTGGGCAGAAGGCCACCTGAGTGGCTGCCCGAGCTGTGCAGCAAAACCTCCCCAGTGCCCTCCAGCCTCAGCACCCACCTCCTACACACAGCTAAACACAGGAAACTCCCTTGAAAAATCCCCCGAGCAAACATTTTCAGGGAAAGACAAATGGGATAACAGGATGCTCGGTCACCTCATGTCCAAGTTTCTTGGAAAATTCCCCCTTCCAAGGCAGCCCAGCCGGGCAGCTCAGAAAACCCCTTACCCTGGCAATGCCAGCTTCTCTGGCAGGAGGATCCAGATCTCTGCCACAGGGATGTTCCCCTACTTGGTCACCCCCGTGTTTTCTCAGCAAGGACAGTGGATTTAAGTCTCCTAAGGGGACAGAGTCCCACAGTGCAAGGAACTACACATCTGGGATAAGAGATGCAAGCCATGGTGGTGCCATGCGAGGAAGATGCTCACAGGGACCCAACCTGCATTGCTAAAAACACGATCACTGACAGACAATAACCAATTTGGGTGTGAAGGTTTCTTCTGACTTACAGACACCTTGAATACTCTCCGCAGCTTTGCTTTTAACCAACATTTAAAAAACATAAATCTCTCCACTAGAGACAGTCCCAGCCAGAAAACAGCGGTTTTAATCAGAAAGGAACTGCATAAACCAAAGGCAACAGGATGAAATTAAGGATAAGGCTGAAAAGTTTGCTATTAATAGATGACCTGTTTGCTTTAACAAATTTTATGGTTAAGAGCAAATTGCCATGTCTTTAGCAGCAACTCCAGACAGCTCAGCTCCAAACCATTCCTGCACAGCTCAGACAATCATCATTATTCTTAGCAAAATACCAAATGGGGACAAAAACGGTATGGCAGGAAGAATAAAATGTAGGCAAGACACATCATTCTCCAGGGAAAAGTTTCTACACACCACAGGTTTAATTGGAAGTTATCACCAGTTATCATTAATGTTTGACCGGTGCTTTCCAGCCCTCCTCACAGAGATTTCTAACTTTCCCAAACTATAACTGCACACATGAACACTTCCATGCAACTGTTTATCCCAGGCCAAGTTTTTTGTTTGATTTTTATTTATTTTTAGTCAAATGGTTGAACTATTTCTGGGAATAAGACTACAGTTAGGACACATGAAAGAGGAAATGGTTACAGGAATCTGAGAAACCCTTATGTCCCCCATATTCCACAGAACATGAGAAACTCCTGTGTCCCCATTTTCCAGGGAAGGGGAAGCAATAAGGGATTGCAACCCTAAGTCTTTTGCAGCTCCAGCTTCCCTGTTTGAGCCTCCTGTAACTTCTCTGTGGTCAAGGCATGGGCTGCCACGTGTTTGCTATAGGGGAACTGACCCTGAGCACAGGAAATGCTGTTATTACATTAAATACACCTTACAAAATAAAATTTCAGCAACTTTCATGAAAAATTCAAGTCGCTTCACTAAAATCCACACTCTTTTGAAAGTGGATTTCTTCAAGCAGAACTGCCACCTGGTGTCACAGACACACCCCAACCCCAATCTTTGCTGCTTGAAGGTTTTTGTCACATTAATGAAAGCAAAACACTTCCTGCAGAAGTTGTCAGTCAGGTATAAGGTATCTGACATGCAGCCTCACTCTCAAGGTGTTATTATGGCTGGATTAGGAGGGAAAAAGGCAATTTTTACAGCTTCCAACTCCAAACTATAGTTGCCTTTATTATTAGAATAGGAACTGCAATCACACACTAATGTTTGGATCACACTCTCTGAAAAAAAAAAGTGTGAAAGAAAATCACAGATGTGCTCTCTGTCCAAAAATAGACTTTATTACACATTTGCTGCAAAAACTAAAGATGGGAGTGTAAATCAGCATCCTCCACCCCAGATGTGGATATCTTCCACAAGCCATACTCCAGCATCCCCCCAAGCCGGGCAGGGGCCGATAGCCAAGAGTGGTCAACCCCACGCTGCCCAGTGCACCCCAGGGGCTCTCCCCATCCACCCCTGCCCCTTCTCACCTATTCCCCACTGCCAGTGGGGAATTTTCTTCCCACTTATAAAGTGACTTTGGGCCATTTCCCATTTTCTGCCATTCGGAAGGGTCTTGAAGGGGGCATCTTCCTGTAGAGCACCAGGTAGGGCCTGCCCCACAGGGCCTCATAACCAACTTGGGGTTATCCCCACTGCTGGCAGCTGCACAGGAGAGATCCCAGAAAAAGACCAGCAAGAGAATACCACTGCAGCCTGTGACACTGCAGAGACACCAAGTCACACAGGTCCAGCACAGGGACAACCCCTGCACACCCATCTAAGAGGCGCCTTCTTTTCCCAGCACCAAGTAAACATTCTTGAGAACCTGCAGCTCACAACAAGCCCAGCACTTGCTAAACACCGGGGACTTACCAGGGCAAAGAGGATCAGGCCCCAAGGTATTTAATTAAATGGGAATAACACAGCTAAGGTCCTGTTGTTAGACACTGCACAAACACTCAGAAGAATTTTCCTCCCAGTTACAGACTGCCTGTTGTTTTCTTACTTATCCTGGATTTTGAACACAAACAGGAAAGTACCAGACAAGGAACTGCACTGACTGCAGAGGCAAGAGACCCAGGATGGAGCGCCACGACAGGCAAGCATCAGCCCATGGGCTCAGCCAGCACCAGCCATCCCAAGAAGAGGGAGAGCACCCTGGGCTGCTTTCCCCCATGACCCAGCACCGTGAGCAGGGTCACAGCTCCAAGGGCTTGCTTCCAGACTGACCTTAAATAAAAGCAAACTGGGAGGAAAACTGAAAACAGTGAGGGCATCAGTAACTTCTCATTCTGCATTTCTCATTTATTTCTTACAACAACCTGAGTCAGCACCGGCCCACAGCACTGGCAGAGCGGTGGTGCAGAGCTGTGGCCCCGAGGTACAGCTGTCAGCACGCCTCGGAGGAACGCAGGGAGAGTAATAAGTGAGAAAAAGCACACTGTCTTTATCCACAGCACAGGGGCTAGCACTTCCCAGCAAGTCTGGAAGTGGACAGCACTTGCCCCAGTCCTGTGAGAAGCCCAGCACAGCACACTGACCCAAACTCTCCCCTGGCCACAAACACACTTCCCCACTCTACTCCCACATCTTCCCCACAACAGCCATAGAAGCAGCATGAGACTAAAAATAAGACTCCAGTGCTAGAATCTGTTTCCAAAAAAGAATTAAAGTTATATTTCAAGTTGACAGTATCTCCTAAAAGTGGATTAACCATGGCAATTCAATCCCACCTCCCTGCAGCGATCCCAGCCCCACTCTTCTTTTGGCAGGGATTACTTCAGTGGTGCAAATTGAAGTTCAGAATCCAATTTGTTTCTGCAGAGGATCAGTCTGTACCCCCATGTAGCAAAGCAGACCACATAGACCACTCTACCCTTCTTTTTACCAAGCTATTTCATACCCTACCGAGCATAAGAGTTTACAGGAGGGAAAAACAGAACCACAAACAGCCATGTTGATAGAGCATGTCACATCCCTTGTGCCTAAGCTGTGAAATACCGTTGAAAACAGGATTTTTAATATCTGTTGGTATTTATGAGCCTCTGTGACCACACAGTGGAGAGGTTACAACATTTGTCTGAATAGCCTTATGAGATCTCAAGTGTCAGAAAATCTGCAGCCTTTAATAACTGCAGTGAATTTCAGCAATGCCACCGCCACAAGATGAGCATCTCTTGAAGCCCAGTGTTACCCATCCAAGACTGAGGGCAGGAGAGCAGCTTGGGGATAATTTCATGGAGATTGCCATGGGTTGCCCTCTCCTCCCATGGAGCAGGAGAGAGGGGATTGACCCAAACCTCCTGGGGCACCGTGCGAGGCTGGGGACAGGGCAGAGCTGCAGCAGCATGGCTGGAGCTGCTCTATCAGTCAAAGGCTGATATGTTAAAACTCATGCCACTCGCACCAGCTTGCAAACAAACAGCTCGCTGCTGTTCAAACGCTGCATACAATGCCAGGAGGTGGAAAAAAATGTCTAAAATCCCACACCAACACTGCAGATGACCTGGCACACTGTCCTGGCCCCTGAGCAGAGCTGTTTCTCTAGCCAGAATACCACTTCTAACCTTCCAAACATGTGCTGCAACAGCTCAGCCCCACACAAAGCATTTAGATATACCTGGTTTGGGTTGAGCATGGTTTTTTCTCTGCCCCAAAGGAGATCACACCTCAGCAGCACTGCACACCCTCTCCCCACGCCAAGGGATCGCGAGAGGCAAGAGATTGTGTGGGACCCCCGGGCCGGACAGGGGTTGCACCTCACAAGTGAGGAGGGTGCTGGATCCAGAAGCCAGCCAGGCACCTCCATGGTTACCTGCTTATAGGAAGCAGTCACCTAAAAAACCTTTTAACTGAACTCAGTGAAGATGCTTCAAACCACAGGTACCTTCCGACATGACTGAGAAAAAACCTCCTGCAAGGGTGGGGTAGGAAGCACATAACACAGGGCAGAGCTAAACTCAAAGGCATTAAAGCCAGAAACTCCGGGCACTGAGTTTCGGTCTGATCTATCTGTCCCCAAGACTGCAGTAGGTGTGTTCTCCACAGGGCTAACCCAGAGGCTGCAACAGAAACACAACCTAAAACTGGACAAATTAACCAGTGTTTCTGAGCACTGCAGAGCTACCTCCAGACTTTAAATGGAGATTTAGCTCCTTGTGCTGCGAGCCTGGAAAATCTGGCACAAACAGCTCGCTCAAAACCAAAAGTGAATATGAAAGCACATCTCCCAGCGGCTCCGGCCTTATGGGCAGAGCCCATTATCCCGGCAGGTAACCGAGGGGTGCCTCGGGAAGCGGCTCCGGAGCCTCCCAGGGTGTTCGGGCAGTACTGACACCACACACCACTGCCCGCTGCCTGAACTCCAGGAACTTTGCTAACTACGCACTGCGCAATCAGTGACACTGCTGAATAAACAGCAACGCTCGAAATGATGTTAAAACACTGGTTTTGCCACATTTGCTGTGGAAAAGGAAAAAATGAGTAATTACAGAGTTCAGGCCAAGCAATGAGGTCACGGTGAAATCTCCAACTAGCTTATGTGGCAGCGGGAAGGGATCGAGATGGATTTGGGGGCAGCGGCGGGGGCAGCACCCTGCATCCCGCCCAGGGCAGGAAGCGCCACGCGGTTTGGGGAGCGCGCTGCCAGGGCGAGGAAGTCCCCTCTTCTAGGTTTTGGGGGAAAAAAAGAAGGTTTGGGCTCTGGCAGCAAAGGCAACTTCGCGAGAGCTCGCAGGGACGGACGGAGCCGCCGCTGCGGAGACAGGAGCGGGGCCGGGGCCCCGCGGCGCGGGCGAACCCCGCCGGGAGGGGGATGCGCCCCGCACCCCCGCGCCGAACACCCGCCCGCCCCCGCGGAAAAACAAACGCAACACAAGGCAAAAAATAATAAACACGAACTTTTCCCCGCCCGCCGCCCCGGCCCCGCACTCACCAGGCGGCTGAGGCTGCGGCGGAGCATCGCGGCGGCGCCCGGCCCCGCCGCGCTCACCG
>WBMZ01015072.1:0-37373 GCA_013400975.1 Atrichornis clamosus
GCTCCGGCCCCGCTCCGGCCCCCACGCCCCTCGCGGCCGACCCTCACCGACGGTCGGGATTTCAAACCTCGCTGCCCGCCCGCTCCGCCAATAGGAGCACCGCGCGAGCGCCCTGGCCAATCAGCGCCCGCCGTTGGGATAGCGGCGGAGTGGCCAGACCAACCGGCTGCCTGCGCGCACGCGTAAACGGCGGAGAGGGGGTGCTGGCTCTGCCTCGTGTCCCGGCGGGCTTTGCGTGCGGTGCCGCCCCTGCCTCCCTCAGGGCCGAGCGGGGAAGATGGCGGCGGGGCCGGGGAGTGAGTGCGAGGCCGGGGAGGGGAGAGGCGGCGGGGAGCGAGCGGCGGAGGGTTTGGGGAGGGGAGGGGGCAGGGAAATGGCCCGAGAAGAATGGAGCGGTTGCGAAGGGTCCTCCCGGGAGGTGCGGGACGGGACGGGGCCAGTGGCTCCGGGGAGGGGCGGGGCGAGCGCTGGGAAACTTGGGTTCGAGTCCTGCTGTCGCCGTGCGCTGCCCCCGCGCACTCCTGCCCTCTCCTGCAGAGCACAAGTTGCTGAGCGCTGGCCCCACCGAGCCGTGGTCCATTCGCGAGAAGCTCTGCCTGGCCTCCTCCGTCATGCGCAGCGGCGATCAAAACTGGTACGGGAGCGGGGAACGGCGGGCGGTGTGTGCAAAGCACCGGGTGCCCGGAGCAGGGCATGGGGCTGTCACCCCGCTGCCTCTCTTCAGAACAAAGATGAGGTGTTAAAGTCAGAGGTATTGAAGGTGTACCTGGACACGCATTTTGTTGCGTTCATAACTACTGTGTAGAAGCAGAGCTGTGTTCATCAAAATAAAGAGTGATGAGAGCTGGAGAGGCACTTCAAAGACATGGAGTGTCAGGACAAGGGAGAACGGCTTCAAACTGGCAGAGGGAGAGTTAGATTGGAGATTAGGAAGAAATTCTTTACTGTGAGGATGGTGAGGCATAGGAAAGGGTTGGCCAGAGAGGTTGTGGCTGCCCCATCCCTGGAAGTGTTCAAGGCCAGGTTGGACAGGGCTTGGAGCAACCTGGGATAGTGGAAGGTGTCCCTGTCCATGGCAGGGGATTGGAACAAGATGATCTTTAAGGTCTTTCCCAACCCATTCTGGGATCCTGCAATTCTGTGTTCATAAATTGGCCAAGATGAGTTGTGGCCAACCAAGATATTTGGTAACAGATTCCTGTGCACTGAACCTGTGACTCTGTTTTGCTGCCTTTTTCTCCACACTAAAGTAAGAGGTTTGTAGAAATGTAATCATGTAACCAGAAGCAAGAAATCTGCTTTTCAAAGCAAAGGAGTGAAGTTACTGTTTGTTAGGAGCAGGCAAATATTTTTGAGCCTTGTACAACATAACAACTCCTTGGTGAATTTATCATGATTAAGGGAATTATTCAATGATGTCAGGATAGGTTTTTATCTTTTCTCTGCATATTGGTTGGAGAATAAAGTAAGTTGATGGTCACTTGCCATTTCCCTCCCCCAGGGTCTCAGTGAGCAGAGCCATCAAACCTTTTGCAGAACCAGGACGCCCACCTGACTGGTTTTCCCAAAAGGTAAGATGCTGACATTTGAATCTTGGACACCAAATCTCTGCACAATCAGAAATGGCATATTGAGGATGAGTAAGGATTAATTGTTCCACGCCTTGTCCAGTACACAATTACTAAATAAAGGCTAACTAAAGAGTTTCTTCACCAGGCATGTGATTAAGCTGTGGAATTCCTTGCCTCAGGAATTTGTGGATGCCCGTGTATTTTGGTGTGTTCTGTTATTTAGGCAGGCACCTGGGACTTTTGTTGTATAAAGGATAGAAAGAGATTAAAAGACTCAAGGGAGGAGAAGTTGGGTTTGTCTGTTACTGTGTCTGTTAAGCTATAAAATTGGCCTTGATGTAATGGTACTTTGTCTCTTCAGTTAAATATTTTGTTTCATGTTCACAGATGGAAAATTACAGCTGCAGTTTTTGCTTACTTTGATTTATGAATTGTTAGTTGGGAGCATCTGTTCTTTGGCTTTGTTTTTGCTTCCTCACTGTGAACTGCACTAAATTATAGCCAGGGGGAAGACTGAAGAAAACTGAGATCTGTTCATAAAATGTTAGACCTCTGAAGAAGTAGGAGCGAGCACCCTGTGGGCTTTGTTGATGGGTGTTATCTAAGCTGACTCTTCAGTGTTCTCTGACTTCCTTTGTTTCTTTTCAGCACTGTGCATCTCAGTACTCAGAGCTCTTGGAGACCACAGAGACCCCTAAGTGAGTACAAAGTCTGACCCCAGCACAGTCTGCAGCAACCTGGGGGGAGCTTGTGGGTTCCTACGGCAAAGTCTTTCTCACTGTTAATTTACTTTCTTGCCCAACCAGCTCCTCCCAAAAGGAGCATTCCAGAATGAGACAATTCAGGTGGGATAGCAGCTGTTGTGGGATAACAGAGGGATCAGGGTGTGTCAGATGGAAAGAATAACATATATTTGTCTGGAATAAAAGACTACATGTTAGTCTTACTGATCAGAAGCTTTACACTTTATGATTCAGAATAGGGGTGGAAAAGAGCAGGAGTGAGAAGGGGAGATGTATTTGTTGCTATTTTGCAGTGGTTTCTTACAGTTTTCTTATCTGTAGTTATCACTACAGCTTTGTGGTCTCAGATACTTACTTCTCCTAATTCCAGGCATTTTGTTTGTGGACTTCACATCAAAGTAACGTTAAAAGTAATATTTGTTTGTGATTGATTGATTTGTTTGTGAATGATCTTCAACACTAGAGTTGCGAAATCAAAGGGCTTAGTAGAGTTAGTGAGGAAAAAAATAGCTGTTTCTTCATGGGTAGAAAATAATTTTCTCTTGAAGTGGAATGATTTATTTTTTTCAGGTTGAGAATTTTTAGTGGACTTGCATCTTTGATCTGTTCCTGAAGTCTTTAGCTCTGGACGCATTAGATAAAATTTACACAAGGGACTGTTTGAACATTTTGCTGTCCAATATCATTTCAGAGAATTGGAGGAAGTTGATTTTTATGTGCATGAGTGTGTCAGAAATGACAGGCAGCAGCCATTTATGAAAGGAGAACTCTGTTTTCTGTGTTTCGTGTCTGACTTTGCTTTTTCTCCTATTCTGTAGGAGAAAACGTGGTGAGAAGGGAGAAGTTGTGGAAACTGTGGAAGATGTTATTGTGCGCAAACTGACTGCAGAACGGGTTGAGGAGTTGAAGAAAATTATTAAAGAAACACAGGAAAAATACAGGTACATGACAGAGGTGTTAAGCTATTGCACATCTGAGAGTCCTGTCCTGAAAAAGTTGTCTGAGTGGGATGGTGATTGCAGTGAAAATGCTGCTTAGGGTGTCTGGTTTAGTGATCAGTAAATAAAAAGATGTTATGATTACAGGCAACTCAAGAAGGATGCAGAGCTGATCCAGGCTGGACACATGGACAACAGACTGGAGGAGCTGTGCAATGAGATAATGATGTGGGTTATTTGATTATTTTCATGTTGTGCTTTCTTCTGAGATTGTAGTTTCCTGATACTGTTCGTCAGACATCTCTTGCTCCACATAACTTGGGTTGAGAGAAATGGGGCAGCCAGGCTGATGCTTTGGCCTTTGAGGGGGGAACTTAACTTAGACTGGGGAGGATACCAGCTGGTGTGGAACATCCTTTGGAGTTGCTCAGTAAAGAGCTTGCCGATGCAGCATCATGCTTGATGGCTACATTTTCATAATCTGCTGGAAGTGAAATTTCCTGCCCAGTGTGTCATTTTCTGGCTCTGCTTCCCTCCCTTGGGGATTTGAGCCTGAGTCCACAGGGGCAGTTTGGAGATAACAGGGTGGGGGACAGTAAACTGATTGTGAAGGAGGAACTGAGGGGAACTGAGATACCTTGTGACAGCAGGTTTTGATTCTGTATACAGAAAGAAAAAAATGGAGGAGGAAGAGGCAGAAGTCAAGAGGAAGGCTACAGATGCTGCTTATCAGGGTAAGCTGGAAATGAACTGTCTTCCTTTTCCTCAGAGGGAGGTGTATATTCATAAAAACATTTGGAAAATACTTAAGTCTTGTTAGGACCTGCAGGAGGAATTCCTTGACCCTGGAGTTGAAGAGAAAGGTTGTATTCTCTCTCCAGCACTGTATTTGTAACAGGGCAGAATACAGAGGCTTCTGAAAAAGGAACAAAATCTGTAGGAAAGGTGTACCCAAGGGGAAGTAGGCTTAGTAAGGAATGTATTAGAAAGTCAGGCTTTTCACCCCTTAAGTTTTCGCTGTAGTTTCACTGGTGACTGAAGATTAAAGGAGGAGAAATTCATTCTGACTGTTTAATTCTCTATAACTCGGGGCATTTCATTTGGTGCTGGGAGGTGGTGAATACCCAACTGCAAGATAAACTTGGAATTAAAGTCCTCTACCCAAAGTTAGTATTATTAGGGAACTGAGCCTAGTGGGGTGCAAAAAATTCCTACAATATAAATCATTTTCTCAAGGTTCTTCAGCGTAGAGTTAAAGGTAACTCTCGAGGGCTGACCAAGTTAGAGTCCTGGAATCTCACGTTAGTTTGTGTTCCCTTGCAGCTCGTCAGGCCATTAAGAACCCCCCGCGGCGACTCACGGGTGTGATGGTTCGTTCTCCCGCTGGCTCCACCTCCCCGGGCGGGGATTATTCCCTGGGAGATCTGTCCCAGCCTGCTGGGGATGAGGCCAGCCCAGGGGTAAGGATCCTTATCCGGGTAGGAGGGAAAGACCAGCTTGGGACTTGGGGCTCTGCATCCCTCACGGAGAAGGGGCCTGGGGAGGAGCCCTTGCCTTGCTTTGCAGACTTCTGGTGCTGTAGTGTGGTTGGTGTTCAGTGCTGCTCGAGATCCATATCCTCATCCATGTCTGTGGTGATCCAGTGCCTGGATCAAAGGCTGTGTAGGGGCATCAGTGGGTTGGCCAGGCAGTCTGTGAGTGCTGGGAAATGGCACTACAGGGCAGGGAAAGGGTGAAAGCACATGCCTGGAGTAGGTGCAGCGAGTGAATGGAGTAGGTGTCTGTGGTGTGCTGGATCAATGCTCTTGGGGGAAGCAGCAAGTGGGGCTGGTCCGTGTGGTGGAGTGTGGCTCTGAACAGTGTGGTTTTTCTCTTTCTCAGGTCACGCCAGGGACATTGCCCAGCACCCCAGTTGCCTCCTTCATTGGAATCCCTGACACCCCTCCAGGCTCTGCTCCCCTGGATGCCCCCATGACCCCAGTCACTGATGATTCACCCCAGAAAAAGATGCTAGGACAAAAAGCAACTCCGCCTCCTTCCCCTCTGCTCTCAGAGCTGCTGAAGAAGGGCAGTCTCCTGCCCACAAGCCCCAGGCTGGTATGGAGCTCTCTGCTCATATATGCAAGCACTCAAACAATTTGCTCCAGACTCTCCCACTGAAAAAGGGGAATCTGCAAAGACTTTTTAAATGTGCAGTTTTGTGAGAGTCCCAGCAGAAGTGAGAGGTACAAATACCCCTGTCACCTACAGAGGTGGGACCCTTTCCCAGCAGGACTGCAGGGCTTGTGCAGCACATAGGACTGGCTGTCTGCCCTCAGTTGTAAGGAGTTGGAGTTGCAGGCTTTGCTAGAGGAAATTGTTCTCCTCGGGGTGGGAACTTGTTAGTCAGCATCATCCCCATCAGCCTCCATGGAGCTGTTCTTGGTGATTCCTACGCTGGGCTCACAATTCTTTACATCTTCTCAGGAAGTTGTGTTTCAATGTTTTTAATGTGTTTTAGCATGAGAGTAGGGAATCCTTTAATGAGGTTTATGACCTATATTGAAGTGCTTCAGTTTTCTCCTAATTGTAGACAGTTGCTAAAATCACTGTGATGAGAACCCACTTGTGGTGTTAGTGAGTCTGGAAGTCTTAGGAGGTGCTGACACTGTTCAGAGTCCAGTCTGCAAACAGCAGCCATCACCCTGCTCATGGCATGGATTCCCTGGGCTAGTGCTTGTGTGATGGAGTAGGTGTGTTGCTGTTGACTTTTTTTTTTTATAGTAGTCAGATTTAGGGTCTTTTCTGTTTGTTAGCTTGGGTAAATGTTCCATGGGTTGTGTTTGCAGGGTGCAGTGTAACATAGGGTGGAGCAGAGAAAGGTAATGGCTGTGCACAATTGGGTTTTCTTTGTGGGAACAGAACTGGTTTACGTCTATTTAAAGGTCCAGCATAGGTTCTCTGTGTGACCTTGAGAGTTACTTTCCATCTCGATACTTCTGTTTCTCTCAACTCAAGGGATATTTCTGTGCCATCTCAGAGTCTAGAGAGACTCATATGTGTAAAGGATTGTGAGGTCCTTGAACAGAGGAACTGATAGAGAAAATGATGCACTTGTCCTCACCTCAAAGGAAGGTGGCACTGCAGCTGTGGTACAGCTGAAGAACAGCAGACTCTCATGTTCTCTGTTGTATGAGAAGCCTCAGGCAGGGACTGGCCTGGATAAAAAGTGCAGAACAAATGCTGGGACAGCAAATGCTGGACCGATTCTTGGAGGTGCACATCTGGCACAGAATCACTGGTGTGATGGTATCTCCAGGAACTTCAGTTTCATCCTCCTTTGACAGGTTGGTGAAAACGAAATGGCAGTGGCTTCTGGCCACATGAACAGCTCAGGAGTGCTGCTGGAGGTAGGAAGTGTCCTTCCCGTGCTGCACAGTGGGGAAATGCAGTCGGCACCTGGTGCTGTCCCTGCATCTCCGGCTGCTTCAGGTAACTCGGGCCTCTCCCTATACACTTCTCCCTTAAGATGTATCTTCAGACTGTTCTGTGAATCCTCTTTGGAGAAGGATGAAGGGTGTCTAGCTTGGCTGGTTTGGGGGCTTCTCTGAGTTGTGTTCCTATTTCTGTACCCCTGTCCATCTCACCCCTACTTTTTTAAGAAGGTCCTAATCCTTACAGAAAAAAGAATGACTGAAACAGTTGGACTCGATTCAGTCCTGATCCACACAGTTTAATTTTCTGTGTTTGACACTGGCTAATACCACGCATTGGAGTGCAGGAAGAAAGGGTTTGTTGACAGGGAGTTGGGAAAAGCTGGTCTAGTATCTGATTCCCAGTGTGTCAAACTCAACTCCCTGTGGATGTGGAGAACACGTGTGCCTTCCCTCTGCTGTAGCTTAGAGTTCTGTTGGGGGTTAGACCACAGAGGACTGAGCTCCAGTGGAACTTCCACAGAGTGGGGGTGAGAGGGACAGTGCAAGCCTCTCTGCACTGGTCTCTTTCAGAACAACCTGCCTAAAGTGAAGATTTTTTCTCAGCTCCTGCTGACCAGTGGTTTAATCACATTGGCTGCAACTGAGAATTTATGTCATTCATATAGAATTCCATACAATAATCTTGCTTTCCTTATCCACATCTGGTTTTTTAAGACCTGTTCATTTGGTCCAGACAGTTCAGTAAATTCAGACTGGAGGTTACAGCTGAGTAGCAACCTTTGAGATAAGAGGAATTTTCCAGGAAAAACCTGCAGAGAGATCCCTTTTGCTCCCTCCCAGCTCCTGTGATGACTGTTTGTCTTGGCTTACCTTGTGTGGCTCTCTCAGCACTGTTTTTCAGATTTCCCATAATGGTATTGGGATGAGCCTTTGGAAGGGCATCTCTGTGCATGTGTGGCTTAGTCTGTCCAGCCCTTAGAGTGAACGCAGTGTTCCATAGCTGCATGATTCTGCCTCAGACTGCACACACAGCGGAGTCGTGCATTTTTGGTGCAGGTTCTCTGTACAGCTTTTGGGACTGTTTAGAGGTATCTCTCAGTGTCTTTTCCCAGAAGAAGCCACCAGCCGGTGAAGAGCCCCGTGGTGGCTTTGTGGAATTCAGTGGTGGCTGCTTCTTGCTCATGTGCTTTTCCCTTCTACTCTCTGTTAGGTGCTCCTACGCTTTCCCGGCTTTTAGAAGCTGGTCCTGCACAGTTCACCTCACCTCTTGCTTCCTTCTCCGCTGTTGCCAGCGAACCTCCAGCTAAGCTCCTGCCACCCCCCGTAGAGCCTGTGTCCCAGGCAACTATTGTCATGATGCCCACGCTGTCAGCACCAGCCGTTGTGCCACCAGCTGCAGCTCCAGAAAGCGTAGCCACAGGTGCGTTCCTGAACTACGCACTCAGAGGTCAAGCGCTGCTGGGAAGCAGAACTTCCCATGGGATCAGTGCCCAGCGAGCTCTTAGCTGGGCTTTTATCACTTCAGACTCGCCATCCTGGCTGAAAAGGGTGGTTATGGCTGAGTTCTGGAGTAAACAGATGGTTTTTAACAGGGTTTGCTGGGTGGGGGTGGGCGTACTGGTGGTTTGCTGGATTTGTGGTTCAAGGGTTGGAATCTCTCCTGTGGGAAAGCAAACCTGTGCTTATCTTTTATTTATCTAAACCGTGGTGGTGTGGGTGGGCCTGGGGTGGTTGTGGTTTGTGCATGGGTCTTACCCATTGCAGTGCTTGTTTATGTTGGCTGGACTTCTCCAGCTTGGTCTCTGACTGTCCCTCTCATCATTGTGCAGTGAGCCAGCCAGAAGCCTGTGTTTCCATGGAGGCAGTGTCTGATTCCCATACTGTGACAGTGTCCATGGACAGCAGTGAAATATCAATGATCATTGATTCCATCAAGAAAGAGTGCCTGGGTTCTGGGGCTGGCAGCGCTGCAGGGTCTTCCAAAGATCACTGCATAGATGGGAAAGAAGATCTGGATTTGGCTGAGAAAATGGATATTGCAGTGTCCTATACGGGGGAAGAGCTGGACTTCGATACAGTTGGAAATATTATAGCCATCATTGAGGACAAGGTAAACAGGGAAAGCAGAGTGCCAGTGCCTTTTGCTCCATGTTCAGTTGGGTTAATCTCGAATGATTGTTGACCAATTCAGTTAATTTAAAGAAGCAAGAAATAACTATTCCAAAATGTACTTTCTCACCAGCATTTTCCAGATCAATAGGAAATAACACCACTGATATAAGTGCTCCCCTTCAGAGTGCAGAAAGAAATCTCTTTCTTCCTCATGTTGGCTAGGGTTTAGGCCACATCTCTGGCAGACAGGGGCACTGCTTGCAGCATCCTTTCCAGGAGTGCCATATTTCTGAAACTGAAGCTCCAGAGGAGACTCCTGCAGGGAGTAATACAAGTGTGGCTGTGAAAGGCAACTTTGTAAACCCAGTACACTGGTTTTTCACAGTTGTCTCAGTATCAAGTAATAAGAACTTTTCTTTAATCCCCCTTTCTGACCTTGGCCT
This sequence comes from Atrichornis clamosus, assembly GCA_013400975.1. Classification (NCBI taxonomy): domain Eukaryota; kingdom Metazoa; phylum Chordata; class Aves; order Passeriformes; family Menuridae; genus Atrichornis; species Atrichornis clamosus. The sequence continues at coordinate 9,224 of WBMZ01015072.1, forward strand.
GTTTTTACACTAAAGGTAGATGACCACCCTGAAGTCCTGGATGCAGCAGTTGTTGAAGCTGCTCTCTCTTCTTTCTGCGAAGATACCGATGACCCTCAGACCCTTCCTGGCCCATGGGAACATTCAATTCGTCAGGAGCACGAGAAGCAGGCCCAGATACCCCAAGTGTCTGTGACTGTGAAGCAGGAGAGACTGGAGTGTGAGGAGCCAGAGGCAAAGGGAATTCGAGACCTGATGGGCATTGGCGAGCTGGGGTCAGAAATAAAGACAGAACTTGCAGAGCAGGACCAGAGTCAGCTGGGCCCTGAAGAGACTATACCAGCAACTGCAAGAGTGACAGAAACACCAGAGCTTAGAAACCAGGAGATAGAAGAAGATCAAAGAACAGCTGTAACATCAGGAGAGACTGCTGAAATCAAGATAGAGTCGTCCCAGGGAGAAGATGCAGTGCTCAATCCAGTGAAGGCAGAGGTATGTGAGCAGAGAGGCAGTCTGGAACTGGTGTGGGGAAAGAAAGGCGCAGTTGTGCAGGTAGGAGAGAAGTTTAGAGGAAGGATGACTGCTGGGTTGAAGGTGACCCTTCAATGAATGTGACTGTTCTCCTGGGAGTCAGGCTGCTGATGTGCAGAGCAGCTCTGCTTTAGGCAGTACCTTTGTGTATCTCCCCCACTCGTGCAGAATTGCTGCTGGGAAAGTGCTCAGTGAACCTCATTGCCTTGAGTTAGGTTAGGGTGAGTGAGATGTGCCCACACCTTCACTGAAGTAAGCTGACACAAACATCTAGATTTGTGCATTTCTCTTCCCTCCAGACCCCACCTGATGATGATTCATCCCCTCCACAAGTCCCAAATGTGAGTGAAGACTCCTCACAGGCTGATGTTCAGCACAAATTTGAGCTGTCAGGTAACTTAATTCAGCTAGGAAATCTTTTACATGCAACATTATTAGCTGGATAGTTGTTAGTTATCTGGTTCAGGTTTTTTGGGGAGGAGGGAGAAAAGATATGTGTAGGAACAGTGGTGATTACTGCAGGACAGTAGGCATTGGTGCAGGAGCTTTTGTAGGAAAGGCTGCTTTGGAGAGTCAATCTTTCTGCGTTTCTTCCTTTCACAGAGTCAATGAAGGAGGAGGCCCAAGCCCTGTTTAGGAGTCAGATGAAGGTAATTCTCAGTTGGTTAAGTCATCTTGAGTTTATTAGCAGTACCTCACTGCTGCTGCTGTCTGCTGAAAAGCAAAGCTTGGGTTCAGCAGTTTGCACTGAGAAGAGACGCGAGCAGTCTGTAACTGCAGCTGAAGGGGAGATTGCTTCAGACTGTTAAGCTGTGTGTGTGTGTGTGCTCCTGGGTCTGCAGAGGGAAGCAGGGAAGGCTGGAGAGACTGGGATTTTGTGGAAGTGCCTGTACAGTTGCCAGCAGCGTAAGAAAATCAATTTGCTTGCTGAACCATCGTTGCTTTGGAGTGGCTGCTGTTAGCTGGCTGTGCCGGCTCACGGACTCTGTGTTTCAGGATGGGCAGGGTGAGGAGGATGATGAGGACGGTGCCAGTGAGGCTGCCAGTTTGGAAGAACCCAAAGAAGAAGATCAGGGTGAGGGGTATCTCTCCGAGATGGATAACGAGCCCCCTGTGAGCGAGAGCGACGACGGCTTCAGCGTCCACAACGCGCCTTTGCAGTCCCACGCGCTCGCCGACTCCATCCCCAGCAGCCCGGCCTCCTCGCAGTTGTGAGTGTCAGGGCACACAGGTGCAAATCCCACCTCCTGGAGGCAGTGGAGGATTCTCCTTTCTGGTTTGCTAAGTGGGTCCAAAGGGAGAATTTGTAGGTGATTTACCTCGTTTTCATTGCTTACAAGAGCAAGTGTGCAGACAGCACTCCAGTACCAACTCCCACTTTTTCCTTCTGTCTTTGACATGGATTAGCATAGGCGTGTCAAAGGCAAAATAAACCGTGGGTTTTCTGCTCTGAGGTAGTGTGCAGACTCTTGAAGGAATTGTATTCTTCTCTTCCCAGCTCAGTTTGCAGTGAGGACCAGGAAGCAATACAGGCTCAGAAGATCTGGAAGAAAGCCATCATGCTAGTTTGGAGAGCAGCAGCTAATCACAGGTGAGTTTGGTGCCTTAGCAGAAAGTGACTAATCCTAGACAAGTCTCCACTCTCCCATCTCAGAGGCTTATCTCTCTTGGTACTGAGAGATGATGAATCATATTGTTACAGACCAATAAACAGGAGAGTGTGAAACAAATATTTACCAGCTAGGACAGACACTGAGTGGACTCCTTCTCTCTGCAGGTATGCCAATGTCTTCCTACAGCCTGTAACTGATGATATAGCACCAGGCTACCACAGCATTGTGCAGAGGTGAGTCTCAGCGGTCTTCTGTCATTAGAACTCCATATATTTGCATATTTGTGTAGGGATTTCTCACAGGAGCAATGTAGTTTTTGTCTGCCATACCAACTGCAAGACTTGGACAAGTGGGTTTTTTTTCTGACATGATTCAGTCAGCAGCAGGTTTCCCCAAGAAAAGAGTCGTTGTCAGTAACAAGCCCCCTGTACACAGACCTGAGTTTGAGTGAAGTACACTGACTTAGAACATTTTTATCAGTAAGGTGGTACATGCCTGGTCTGTTTCTCCCAGTTTCTATCCAAGGGTAGGATTTAACCTTTGGAATTCCTAAAAGCTGTCTTCTTTAATCAGCATTTTTTACTGTCCCAGATACTGGACTTTTTCTGGAAGGATTAACAGAATCCTTTGCTAGCCCCTGAAATCTCCCCTAAACAGTTCAAGTTCAGTGGCTGCAGCTTTATTCCTTAATGTCTCCTTCAGTGATGCTTGGAGAAGGCAGATACCTCTCCTGAGGCATCTTTCAAGCTGTTGTTAACCATTCCAGGCAACTGCTGGGCTTTTTATGTCTTCTGACCTAGGCCTTGGTACTCGGGAGCACAGCCTGTGTGAGGGAAATCCCATTCAGCTAAATCAAAGATGCTGTAACTAGACATGTTAGAGACCCAGGGCTGTTTCCAAAAGAGAGGGGAAAGAGTTAAGTGTTTCTGTTGCAATTTTGCCTGCATTTCTTTCATAGGCCAATGGATTTATCTACCATCAAAAAGAACATTGAGAACGGCCTGATCAGAACCACAGCCGAGTTCCAGCGGGATATTATGCTGATGTTCCAAAATGCAGTGATGTACAACAGCTCTGACCATGATGTGTACCACATGGCTGTGGAGATGCAGAGGGATGTCCTGGAGCAGATCCAGGTAAAATACTGAGCTGAGGCCAGACAGAGCACCTGCCTTTTTCCACAGGTCTGGCTGTAAGACTACAGTTTCACTCGCAGTGTGTTTGAATGCAGTAGTCTGTCGTTCCCTGCATCTCTCAGGTGTTTGTGTTAAACTAGATTGTGGGCAAGTTAAAAGTAATGCAGCAAAACTTTTTATAGGTTCAGCCCAGACCAATTTTGAATGTAATTTCCTTCAGGGAAATGCTTAGGCCAGCAAGAACCAGGGTGTGGTTCAGGAACAGAAACAAGCAACAAGAATGATGAATGACAGGGGACGCGATGGCTTCTTTGGGTGGCTGTGCTGGTTTTTGTTGATATAAAGTATACATGAAACTGTCCTGTGAATTTATGCTATTTAAAATATCCTGTGAAGCAGAATGTCTAAATGGCAGGGCTAGCAGAGTTTGAATTGGGGTTTTATGGTTCCTCAGGACTTGTGGCTTCTGAGGTGAATAGGGGAACTTAATCTGCGCAGCAGACAAGGAACTGAAACTGCCTGTGACCCAATCACTCCCAGCCTGTGGTCTGTGATAGTTAACTGACACGCACTTAGTGAGCTTGTTTTGCCTGGCAATCTTAACAGAGTGTGGTTTCCTTGCAGCAATTTCTGGCCACACAACTGATGATGCAAACATCAGAGTCAGGGATCAGTGCAAAGAGCCTGCGGGGGCGAGACTCCACTCGCAAGCAGGATGCTTCGGAGAAGGTGAGAATGCTGCACCTTGTGGAAGGGCACTTGGGATCTTCTGAAGAATCCCAAGATACTGCATGAAGTTCCCACACTGAAGAGGCAAACTGGTTTTTGAGATTTCAAGGGCTCCACTGCCTTCATGTGAACAAGTTTTCTTTGAATGTGTCCATTGATTAGATTTCAGTTCTGGAGCTGTACAGCATTCCTGGGGCAGGTCTCATGAGTTTTTTCTATAATCCAAATAGTTCTATTACCTGTTTTTAAAAACAGGTGATAAAAACTGTAGGGAAATGAACAGAGTATTGGAAGAGGTGTGAATACTCTTGTGCTGTGACTCTTGGGGATGGTCCTGCAGGGCAGGGAGTTGGACTCAGTGATCCTTGTGGGTCCTTTCCAACTCAGCAGATTCTGTAATTATGTGGTATGACAGAAAGGTGAAGGGAATTGCCATGTCCTTCACTTTCTAGTCAGGTTTTTAGAGCTAGAGAATTGGCCAACTCTGTTTTGCTGTGTAAAACACTCCAGAGAACCTTTGAATTCCACACTCATCTAAGCAATGAAGGTTTGTTTGGTTTTATTCCTTCTGCAAAGGCACATCCAAACTTGATGAAGTGATCTCAGGTACTCTCAGCTGGTACACACAACACTGTGACAGCAAGGACTGCCTGCTTAGTTCTAGTGACAGCTGCACCATGCAGAAATTGTTTGGTAGACCAGGCAAACTTGCTGTGGCTGTGGAAGGAATATCCCTTTCCTGGCATTCTGACTCTCGCAGTATCCGTCTTTTTGTCTGTTTTTATGTTCCTGCTGCATTAGACTGATGCCATGTGGGAAGGGGAGTGGGGCACATGTTTCTCTATGCTCGTGTGGGCTCAGTGCTTCTGTGTGGTGTGTGCATTTCCGTAGCTGATGCCTGATAAGTCCTTCTGTTTGGCCTTTTAACAGGACAGTGTCCCAATGGGCTCTCCTGCCTTCCTTCTCTCTCTCTTTGTAAGTATTGAAAGGCTCCAGCAGGTTCTGCAGTACTGCTGCCAGGTGCTCTGCTCCTTGTCTGGGTGATCACTGCACTGTCACAGCATCCTTAGCACTGCAGCAGGGTGTGTTTGACTTGGGGCTGCACCACTGTGATCTGAAAAGAAACATCTCAGTCCCTTATTCTCAAACTGGGTGAGCGGGAGGGGCTTCACTCTTCTCTTCTGGTTCCAAGTGTTTTCGTTTTGTCATCTGCTTTTGCTTTTTTCCATGACTTCTCTCCTGCTTTCTTTCCATATAAGTGGGAAGACAAACCAAATGGTACAGTCCTGTAGTTCCTCATGTTTATACAGCTGCCCCTTCCACATGTCCAAGGCAGTACAAAAGATCTTGGGAGAGTGAGGAGTCAGCTGTGCGCTCCATTATTGTTCCTGGTCCAGAAAGCAAATAAGACTCTGCAGAACACTGTGCCTGGAAGTGTTTGGAAAAATATTCCTTCTGGGAAACCCCAAGTCTCTGAGTTACTGTGAGGAGAGAGGGGAGGAAGATGGAGAGCTGTTCTTATCTCTCACTTGTATCTAAAGACAGAGGAGTACTGCAGGAGAGTCAGCAAATCAGCCAGAGAGAGGGCAGTGGATCAAAGGAAGCTCTCAGCTCGCCTTCTGCTCATGGAAAGGAGCTATGTGGAGAAACTAGGGAGCTAGTGCCAGGGTCACTCAACTGGAGGAGCACTTCCCGTAGGGATCAGCAGCTGATAAGGTACGTTAGTCAGCAGTTTTTCTCTTCTCACCTTAAGCTAGAATCTGCTTAGGAGAAAGCCTGCGCTGTCCAGGCTCCAGAAGCAGCAGTCTGGGCCAGAGCCGTGGTGTGTCTCTCTGCCCTGCCTCCAGCAGTGCGCAGAGATGCTGCCAAGCCCAGCATCCTGCTGTGTCCAGATCCAACTTTAGGTAGGTCTGCAGGCAGGCCTTGGTAGGGATAGCTTCCCTTTCTCCCAATTGGAAGGCATGAAAAGTTGTTTCCAGATGCAGAATTCCCTCCGTCCCGCTGTGCCGGGGGGATGATCCCGTGGGGGTTGTGTAACTGTTTGTTTGCCTTGTGAGCAGGACGGAGGCACCAGAGGGCGGCGCTGCGCCATCGAGGCAGACATGAAGATGAAGAAATGATGCTGCAGACAGAGAATCCCTGCAGAATCTCAGCCATCCAGAGCTGGAGTGCAAGCAGGCAGCTCTCAACAGCTGTTGGAGGAGGAAGAAAAGCTGCAGGTCCGTTTCTGGGACCTGGTTCTTCGCCTGCCCCTCGGGAAAGCAGTGTCTTGTCAGAATGTGTAACCCAAAGAAACTTTCCCAGAGGGGAAAACCAGCCCCCCCTGCCTGTTTTAGGGCAGTTGTCTTGGGCTTCATCAGTGTTCTGGTGTTAGCTAGCAACTGGTGGCTTGTATGTACTGTAATGTGAAGTGTACAGATTTTTACTAGTGATGTGTAAATGTGATGTATATTAAAATCTGGTAATAAACCTATGTGCCGTGTGAAGTGTACTGAGCATCACAGCTCTGCAGGAAGGAACCCTGTGGTACAAGCCTGGATACCCACCTTGAATATCTGCAAATATAATTCTCTTCCAGTTATCCCTATAGCACACACACAAGGCAGAGCTTTGGTAATAGAGACAGTCCGTTAATCATGGGAATGTTGCATAGTGCTTGGATGAAGAGGAAGATTCCCTGCTTGAGTGTGTGAGGATATGGCACCACTGTGACGACACAGGAGATCTAACCTTGAGAAGTTAAATACTGCAGTCTTGTTAGAGCTTTTCTTAAGAGAAATGCACTGAAAAAGAACTTGACATTCTTTCTCCAGAGATCTGTGAAGACTACGCTTGTTCAGAGTGAAAAGCTGTGATCCCAGCACCTGTAGGCAGGAGTGCCAGTACCTGATTTCACAACTGAACTTGTGCACTCTTTACACAGGAAGAGTCCTCGTCCTCTGCAACATGAAGGTTTAACTTTTCCAAGTCACCTTTTCTGCTCATATGACCTGAGGTGAAACTTGCATGTTTACTGCCCCTACACCGTTCTATGGGGAAAAAAAACCAACAAAATGACACCATGCTTGATGTTTGCAGCAGCTGGTAGTGCTCTGCACTCTGCAGCGTGTCCAGGGTGCAACTTTCTGGTAGACAGGTTTCAGGAAACTGAGTCACCGAGATTAAGAGCGGAGGCGTTGTTACCTTATCTAGTGAGAGCTCTTGATTTTCACAAGTTTGAGTGTTGAAGCTGCCCATGCCTGCTGTGTGGAGTCCTGTGTCCAAGGCCAGGTTGGACAAGCCTTGCAGCAACTTGGGCTAGTTGAAGATGTCCCTGCTCATTGCAGGGGGACTGGACCCAGATGGCCTTTAAAGGTCCCTCCTAACACAACCCATTCCATGATTCTAAGTTGGAAAGGATCTCTCTGCATTCCTCCAACCTGCTTCTTAGAGCAGGGCCAGCTTCAAATATTTACCTTACACCCAGTCAGAATTTCCTGTAGTGCAACTTGTCATCGCTGTCTCACTGCTGGGCACCGAGAAGAGTCTGGCTCCATCTCTGTAACACCCCTGTCCTGCCATTGTCTCTGTTGGAAAAGTGAAGGTGCAGTGCAGGAGATGTTTCTGAGCCCCTCTAGTAACCTGCTTTCATCATGGCAAACATTGCTGTTCCTTCCTACCCTTAGTTTCTTCTCTTAACTAGATGTTATTCTCTCAGCCTTTTCTCTTGTCCCATGACATTTTAATAGTCTTTAATGATGTTTAAGAGCTTTAAAACTCTAATATACGATTTTTCTCTACAGAGCCCCATTCCCTCCTTCCCAATTCATCATTTCATGCTCTGAATACTTTCTAATTCTCTTCTTCCTAATACTTTGCTCTAATCTGTCTAGGACAGAGCTGATGTTTCCCTGTGCTGCATCTCACAGCACCCACCCTTTTACAGACAGAGAAAACTATCACCCCTTTCTGGCTTTCTTAAATGACAGGTTACACAGCATGGGCTTGGTCACGTTGTATTTAAGCTTCTTAAGGGTGCTCACAAATGAGTCCCAATGGGTTCTAAGGTTTACTCTCTCCCTCAAATTGTTCTAAAACCTCCCCAGTTGACATTTTAATTAGAAACGCTCTCAGACCCACCCCAAGAGAAGGTCTCGTGATCTCCTCTGTGGCAACTGCTGATAATGATGATTAATTTGGTTTTTCCAACTGGCCCTATTTTCCGCTTAGATTTTTGACACTGATCATGTGTCATCCCCACTGATCATCTGGCAGCTCTCTGCTTCTGATGTTTTTGATGAGATTTTTTGTTTTTATTTGCTTTTATGTCTTTAGCAAATTGTTCTCCTTTTTTTTTTTTTTTTTGCCTACATTATGTGGATTCTACATTTCATTTATTAGAGTTTGGGCTTTTATCATTTTTCTTGTTTTGACGTGTAAGTTCTTTTTAAAGACTGTCTTTTTGGTTTCTAACAGCTTTTTCTCAGAACAGCAAGGGTTGCGCAGTGTCTGATCTCTGCAAAGTGAACTAAAACTTTCCAATTTGAGAGAGGTTCCTTGCTGGTGACTTATGTAGCCAACATAATTAAGCACTGTCAGGCAATTCTTAATTAAAAGTTCAAGCCTGTATCATTTTGTCCAGAATTGGTGTGGAGCTGAGCAGTCTGTGATTATTTCACTCATCATGTCTTGCACTGCCATTCTGCTCTCTGGCATCTTGAATCTTCCAAGATTTGGTAAAACTGAACATAAAGCTGAGGATCTCTTTAATCGACACTTACTCCCAAGTTCCCAGGACTTCCTGATTTTCAACGCTTATCCCTCTCAGCTGGAATACAAAAAGATGATCACAAGTGATCGGATTACCCTGGGCTAAGGCTTTGCTGTGGCAGCTCCAGAGAGAGCTCCAGGCACGGGGTTTCTCTCCAGATGGAATCTCAGTTTGCCCAACTCCCTCACGTGGAAGCTGAGAGCAGGTAATGTTATCTCTTACCTCATCAAATTTCATCTGCTGCCACTGAAGTGAACTTTGAAAAAGGTTTCAGAAGGACAGGCATTCAGATCCCAACTCTGCTTGCAGGCTCACAAAACAAGCAAACCAGTTTTCTCATCCCAAACCCAATGGATTCAGTATTTCTCCCAGTTATGCACCGTAAGCTGTATTTGGAGCTGTGCTAGCAGTCCTGAGAATGGAAAAGCCAATCAGTGAGAAATATGCTTGTTCAAAACTCTGAAAAAATTAGGTTGTACGTAATTAACTGAAGACTCTAAAGACAGTGTTAATTAATGCATAGAACACTCCATAGGTGCAGCATCCAGGCAGCTCCATTCACTGGCAAGATACAGATTCTCTGACATCCTTTACTGTCGTACTGCAAGCAATTCCACAGACTTGGAGAAATGGTGGACTCGTGCAGTAGAAGACACTTAGGCATGGACTAACAAACAGATGAAATGAATGGTTTCTTCCTTCTTAGGAGAATGCTAGCTTTTATTTTCTGAAATGCGTAGAACTGTCCCTGTCAGTGTGTGACTGTGTGGTTATAATTCTGGCTCATGAGGTGCATGAGAAATCACCATCCAGCTAAATCACACCTGTCACTTTCTAAGTAGAGTGTGTGTAAGGTTTGTAATAAGGTATCTCCAGTATAAAAAGTTCTCAAGGGGCAGCAAATGGAATTTCAGTGAGTTGTCCTTGGAGCCACTGGTTGTTCCCAACAGTCAGCAGCTGAGCAGCCCCAGCAGGACTTGGTTTGAGCTTGCTGGATGCCTTCAGAAGCACCTTAAACATGGAGCATCAGCAAAGCCACATGCTCCCAGCCAGCTCAACGTGCCCTGAGCACAGTGACCCACCGGGGCAGGGAGAGAGCACAACTAAAACACCAGGAAACCTGAAATGGAGTTGCTGTGCAGCAACAGTTCATGTTGCAGAGCTGCAGCCCTGCCACGTGCTGGGTGCGGAGCTCAGGTGTAGGCTGCTCACCTCAGAGTCCTTCCCATGCTGTGTGTCAGGAATTGAGCTGGACTTGGCAGTTCTGGATCAGGGTACAAAGAAATTGCTGTCTTTTTGTTGTTTGCAGATGGGCCATGCCTGGAAGTCTGAGTGGGAATCTCCCATCAAGTCAGAGAACAGTGACTTCCAGTCTCTTCTCGACTGGGATTCAAGCTTGGATCTGGATGTGAGGAGCTGGAGAAATACTGAAGAGGTGACCATGGGGAAGCTAGAGGAGAGCAGCCAAGAGGCAGACCATGAGATGGAGTTGAGTGAGCCTCTCTGGAAGGATGATAGTGAAGATTACCAAGAGGCAGAGAAGCCATGTGAAAGTGAAAGCAACAATCTTTTCCAGTTCCTCTTGGAGGTAGGGCTTTTGGGATGACAAGGACATGGGCAGCATAGTTCAGGCCCTCCTGAAACATTGGAGTTTTCAGGGCCTCCACCATCCCTACCCACAGAAACAGTCTAGGGGCACAGCAGATGCCCTGGGTTCATTTGCTCCTGGCCCAAGCCCAGCCTTTCCTCCCATTTGAAGCTCCCACTGCAAGCAGACAGCTGCTTTGCCAAAACGCAGCTCATCCTAAAGCACAGAAATGTCAATGAACTGACACTGTAATAATAACACAGGGCTTCATCAGATTTTGCAAGGATTTCTAAAAATGGAAAGGCGTCTGTTAAGTGATTGCAAAAATAGCATCTGTGCTGTTTATTTCTTCTCCCTTTTGCCTTCACAATTTGAAGTAATAAATCACTGTGTTGCAGGTAACCCAGATGTTGGAATCTTTCTGCATTAGCAGCACAGAGTCATCACAGGCTCAGTGGGATTGTTGTGGCTCAGGGAAGCAGAGTGATGGGAAAGATGTGAGGTGCCAGGAAAAGACCACAGGAACAGCAGTCTTGGGAGCAGAGGAAAGCAACCTACACATCCTGGAAAAAGATGAGGAAGAACACTTCCTGGCAAGAGAGGTAGGAGAGTGGTGGTCCTAAAAGGGCCTCTGGCCTTGGATGAGAGACGAGATAGTGAAGGAAACCAGCTGTAGAAGAGATGGGGGAGCCCCAGGTTCTGAGTGGGGAGACAGAACACACAGGAGGAGACAGTGGGAAGGGGAACACAGAAGAAACGTATGAGGGAAGGGTGGTTCTTATGTATGGCTGTATATCTTTATAAACAGGAAGCTTGTTACAGATCAAACCCTCAGATGTGAGCTGGAGGAATTGCTCCTTGGCAGTGTAAAGGTGACTCATGAGAGCTGGCAGGCTGCTCTCAGGTTTAAGGCAAGGTTGGAATACTTGCCTTGTTCTAATTGCTGTGTTTTGCAGCACAGCTTGGCTGGTTTCAGGCCCACGTGGCTGTGCCAGCAATAACCATCTGCCCCTGGGGACCGTCATGTCTTGGAAGCAGGGACTGTCTAGCCTGGGTTTGCATCAGTCCTGTGTCCAGGGGGCTGTGGGCTCCCACCAGCCTGCCAGGTATTCCTGGGACAGGTAACAACAGAGGAAGAACAGTGCCATTTTTCCACACTTGAGCTCTTGGGACACTGGAGAGGAATAACTTCCAGGGTTTCACCTGTTCAGTCAGGACTGTTATTCCCAGCAGTTACTCTGTTCTTAACTGCTGTTATTCACAGCAATTCCCTCACAGTTCTCCCAGTGGTCAAAGCCAAACACAGCAGTGTCCAGTTTTCTTTCTGAGAAGTCTGCTCATGCTTCAGATCTTTTGAGGATTCTGAGGTGCCCCTGCGTGTAATCCCACTCTGCATTTTACTGGCAAATCACTACAACAGCAGCACCACTTTCCTTCCTGGCTGAGTCTATTCCCTGTCATTTTCATGTGGGAGTTTCTGAGGAAACAGCCTTGTTGCACTCCAGGGGATCCTATTATCTGTATCTGGAGCTTTAACAAGCCTGAGGCAGTCTTACCTCAGCTCCTGATTGCCCTCTCTACATCCATGACTCTTCCCAGAGAGCAGACAGACACAACACTGGGCACCAGTCAGCTCCACTGGGTTTGTGTTAGCCAGGGATGGATGTGATCCAAGGGATCAGACACAGCTGTTGCTGAGTGCTGAGCAGCACAGGAAAAGTCTGAGTAAGGTCAGACATCATCCTCTGAGTAACAGAGAGCTCCCAGCTGAGCCTGGATGCAGGAAAGGGACGTGCAGCAGGCTGGCTTCTGGATGAAGGATTCAGGTGATGGGCTGCCATTTTAGATGTATCCTCTGTCTCTTCAGGATGAGACTCAAGAGACACCTGGAGAACAAGGTTCGGGTGAGCTGCATCCAGAGGAGATGAGTGCTCAGGCCCCGGATCAGGATGACAGTGACAGCACCTCTGCAGCCCCAGTGCTGGACTCCACAGGCCCTCCCAACATGCACCTGTAAGTAGTTGGTTCTGCTCCCTTGCAGGTGCAGCAGAACAGAGTCATTTCCCTTGTCACACATGAGAACAAGTGCACGGCACAGGTCACATCCAGGAAGGTGAGACAGCCAAGGAGAGCAGGAGGGAAGGAGGAACTTGAGCTGTCTCTGGATCTGCCAGTATTTTAGGGCATTGATCCTAAGCTGAAGTGAGAAGAGTGGAGATTAAATGGAAAATACATGTTTCCTTGTGGCAAACAGGCCTGGTGTGAGCTGCCATCAGGTTCTGTCAGGCAGTGCACAGCCCAGCATTACCAACCCCGTTGGAGCAGGTGTGTCAGTCACATGCAGGGTCTGCCACATGTGTGATCACTTGGACTGCCTTTCAAAGGGAAAACGTGGGGTTTTGGGAAGAGAAACTTCACAAAAACCATCTCAGTGAAGTTCTGAACTGCAGAATAACATGAGATTTTCTATCCAGTTTGTTGCTGTCCTTCAGCTCAGCTTTGTTTTTACCTATTGCTCTGCATCCTCCTGAATTCTGTGTGTTCAGTTGTGATTTCTGATGCAGAACGCTCTCACCATCACACTCAGAGGCTTTTTGGAGCTTCATCCACCTGGATGTGGTGGGTGGCAGCAGAAGTGCCACCTACTGCTTTGTCTCAAGTGCGATGATCTGGCAATATCTTCACTCCACAGGGTGCAGCCGAGCTGGAATAACCCCGTCCATCACCTGATCTTCAAAAAAACGCTCCTGTCCATCTGGAGGATTATAGCCAGCCACAGGTATGTGGGAGCAGAGGGCTGGATCCACACGTCCTGAACACACTGCCCAGAGTCCCAGCTCCTGTGTCACCAGGCCTTGTCCTCCTCTCCCAGAGGCTGGCCTGTCTCTCCAGGACTTTGCTTTGGGAACAGCCGCGTGCTGCAGAGGTGGAGACAACACGGCATATTCATTTCCTCTGCTTAACGTGGCAGAGCCCAAATGCTGCTTCCTACACAGCTGGCACAACACTGGCTGTGGCCCTCACAGCAAGCAGGGAGAGGCAAACCCTGCTCCATGTTCCAGTGCTGTCTTTGGAGCGGGCACACGCAGAGAACAATCTTTGTCCTTGTCCCTGTAGGTTCAGCAGCCCCTTTCTGAAGCCAGTGTCAGAGAAACAAGCCCCTGGATACAGGGATGTGGTAAAGAGGTGAGTTTGTGGAGGAAGTGCTCACTGGTTGATTTCTCTCTGGGTTTTTTTTCTGTCTTCTCTGGTTTCCAAAGGACCAGTGGGATCGTTTCTTTCCTCCTTTTCCACAGTTTGGCTGTCACCAGCATCTCCGACTGATTTCTTTCATTAAAACTCCCTTCTGGGTAATTAGAACCTAGAAGCTAGCACTGAATCTGGAGCTGTGGGAATTGTGCCTGCCCCTTGCAGGCATTGGATGGCTGGCTCACCCCAGGCACAGTCCCTGAGCAGGGAATCCAAGCACTGCAGCTCAGCATTGCCTTCTCCCCATGCTGGAATGTGCCTTGGGAGATGCCCCCTCCTCACCCGCTGCGAGTGCCCCAGATGTTTCACTCTCAGCACAGAAGTGGGTCATAAGAATATTTCCCAGAGAGATTAATGACATTTTTCAGAGCTGAATCATGTTCTATTCTGGTCACAGTTGTCCTCTCTGCAGCCATTCATTTTCCCATTCTGTCAAAATAAGGGAAGTAATATTTATTCCCTATCATGTTCCCCTTACCAGCACTTCTATTTTTGCTGGTGGCACCATTCGATTTTAACAGATTTAATAGATACCTATTTTAGTAACTTTTCTTTCTCCACTAAGACCTGGACTGACTTCATGAAGACTAATTACTGCTTGCCTTCTCTGGAGCTCAGCATGACATTTTTTTCAGAGGTGACTGCTAATGACCTGCCAAGATGATTGGATAGCAAGTGTCGCATTGGCTGAACTTAACTTTTGTCTGACTTGGGAGAAAAGCCTCATTCCTCCCTCTTTGTCCTGAGCAATAAAATTGATTGAAAATAGCTGTGCTTTCAGGGCCACCCTGAAAAGAGAACAAGCACATTGACGCAGATCCCAAACGATGCCCAGCCCTGGGTTGCAGTTTAATTCTCCTTCCCTCTGTCTTTCGTAGACCCATGGATTTAACCAGCATAAAGAGAAGGCTGTCAAAGGGACACATTCAGTCCCTGATCCAGTTCCAGTGTGACCTCATGCTCATGTTCCAGAACGCGGTGATGTACAACAGCTCCGACCACCACGTGTTCCACATCGCTGTGGAGATGCAGCGAGAGGTCTTGGAGCAGCTGCAGGTTTTGGCTGAAGCCCTCCTGTACTCCAGGGACAGGCTGGAGTGAGGGAGGTGACCAGCCCTGTCTGAGGCCTCTTTCGTTTTGAGCAGTGTTGTCTCTCTGGTTCAGGATGTCTCCTCGGCTCGGGGCATGTGTTGTCATGGCCTTGGGCAGATCTTGTTCTCCGCAGTGGTGGCTGCTGGGTTGATGGGTTAATTCAAAGCAGTTTTTGGGAGGGTACCATGTTGGAAGCCTCCGTTTATCTTGGGAAGAGCAGCAAGGTAGCCCTGCAGGGAGGAGCATTCCCTGGGATGAAAAGCAAGGGAGAAAATCCTGTTTGTGGCCAGGTGGATGAAGCGGGCACAGCCCGTGAAGGTGGCTGGATGCACACCGGGCACAGCCGAGCGTTCCCATGTTGTGTTTGTTGTGTTTGTTGTGTTGTTGTGTTGGGTCGGGTGGGTCCAGCGTCACCGGCACTGACCACACCCAATAAAGTGTGTTTTGTTCGTGTTGAAGCTTGTCCCTGCATGGGTGACTCTGGGACTGGGACTGGGGCCCGAACTGGAACCGCAACTGGAACTGGGGTCGGGACAGGGACTGGAACTGGGACCGGGACTGGAACAGGGGCTGGGACTGGGGTCGAGACTCTGACTAGAACTGGGACTGGGACCGGGACTGAAACTGGAACTGGGACTGAAACTGGAACTGGGACCGGGGCCGAGATTGGCGCTGGGGGAGGCGGGACGACGCGCGTGGCGGGGGCGTTGTAATGCGTCGCTCGCCATTGGCCGGCGCGGCTGTCTGTCAGCGCCAGGGCCGTTACCGATTGGCTGACGAAGAGCCCGTACCGTGTGTCCCGCCCCCGGCGCGGCGCGTGCCCCGGAAGCGGAAGTGGCCGGGTGCGGCGATGGCGCGGGAGAAGGTGGAAGTGGCGGCCGAGGCGGAGGCGACGCCAGAGCGCTCGTATCGGGAGCAGCTCGACTTCCTGAACCCCATCGCGCAGCCGCTGGCGTCCCGCAAGCTCACGCGAAAACTGTATAAGTGCATCAGGAAAGGTCTGGCGGCGGCGGGACATGGCGGGGGTGGGGTAGGGCCGGGACATGGCGGCGGCGCGGTGCGGTCCCCCACGCTGTGGTTCTCTGCCAGCCCCTCACCCCGTGGTTCTCTTGCAGCGGCCAAGCACAAGCAGATCCGCCGCGGTGTGAAGGAGGTGCAGAAGTTCATCAACAAGGGCGAGAAGGGGTGAGTGGGGTGAGTGCTGCCGTGGCTCCGCGGCCCCGCATGGCTCCATTGGCCGGGCTGCTGACACGGCTTATGATCCTGCAGGATCACGGTGCTGGCTGGAGACACGCTGCCCATCGATGTCTACTGCCACATCCCCATCATGTGCGAGGACAGGAGCCTCCCTTACGCATACGTCCCTTCCAAATCGGTGAGTGCTGGGGTTGGGGGTGAACCAGCCCTGGTGAGGGGGAACCCGGTGAAGAGTCCAGGCTGTAACCGGAGCCTTCCCGGGGAGGTGCAGATCTGGTGCCCGAGTACAGAACTCGGTGTTTGTCCCTGAATAGGGCACAGAAGGCACAGGGAGGGGGTGTAGGAGTGTTTCACTCGGGGCTGGCAGAACTGTTTGCCATGATCGAGTCCCTGCAGCAGTTCTGGGACAGCCAGGACACCTTTTCCAGGCTGTTGTAAACTGAAAGTTGGGGGTGGGAACCGGTGTCTTTGAAGCTTCAGCCCTGGTGCAGGCACCTTTGCAGACCCTGCTCTGGGGTCGAAGCATGACACATGAGCCAGGTGCCAGTCCCTTGTGCCAGCGCAGCTTACAGCTTGTAGGGAAACAAGCTGGGAAAAGGGCTCCTGAACCCAGCACAAGTCCAGAGGGCTTCGGGGTGATGCACTGGGCACAGAGAGCTTCCCTGCATTAGACCAGGACATGCCCTGAGCTGGTCCCAAGCCTCTCACCTCAAGAAGGGACCTGGCAACCCACGGCCTCACTCTGTTCCCCCAGGACCTGGGAGCTGCAGCCGGTTCCAAGCGCCCGACCTGTGTCATCATGATCAAGCCCCACGAGGAGTATCAGGAGACCTACGACGAGTGCCTGGAGGAGGTGTCAGCCCTCCCCCTGCCGCTGTGAAGAGCTGGGGACGGGCCGTGCCCTGCGGGGCCGTGGCAGGTCCCTGTCCCCCTGCCCGGTGGTCGCGTGGCCGTTTATGGGGACTCTGCCCAGAGGACTGACGGGGGGGGTGGTGAGTGCTGTGGGGGTGAATAAAGGTGTCTGTGAGTTTGTAGAACGTGGTCCTGGTGCTCGGGGCGGGCACTGGGGGAGCGGTCCACGGCTGGATTAAACCACAGCGGGGGCGGAGGTTGAGGCTGCCCCGGCACCCTGCCTGCCCCGCCGTGACTCACGATGCCCCGCCCGGTTGTACCGCCCAGCCCGACGCGGCAGCTCCGGGGCGGGCGCTGGGCAGGCCCCGGCCGGCCGCACACCCTCCCTGCCCCCCCAGTCCCCGGGCGGGGAGCCCCCCGACCCTGAGGGAAGCAGAGCAGAGGCCGGGAGAGAGAAATGCGGGTTTATTGCAGGGACACGGTGCGGGGCCGGGCATGGCCTTCACGTGGCTCCACTGTTACACACAGGGAGCAGAGCTCCTTCTTTCCAGCGCCTCGGGGCTCCCCCAGATCCCCCTCGCCCACCCAGGGAGGGTGGACTCCGGCCTCTTCCCCAGCTTGGGCACATCCCTGCCCAAATGCCCCAGTCCTCTCCCCCTCCCCGATTCCTCCCCATGTGGCAGGGCACCAGTTTCCATCCCTCCTTGCACAAGGCACTCATCCCTCTCAGCCCGAGGAAAGCTGCACCATCCACCTCCACTGCAGAGCAGCCCCACACCGAGGACATGGGAAGACCCAACAGAGGCTCCCAGCAGCACCAGAACACATCGGGGTTTCCTCCTCTGCCTTCCCAGTGGCACCACCAGCTCCTGGGCCCTGCTGACAAGGCAGCCACTGCAAGCAGCAGCTGGAACACCCACAGCAAGGCAGCAGGGTGGGGAACAGGGCTTGAGCCTCTCCTCACAAGACATTAAGTTACTGGGTTGTAGGAACAGGGGCAGCAGAGCAGGAGGGACAGGGAATGCCTCACAGGGCACTTGGTTTCTGCCCCCATGGCAGAAGGAATCACAGGGCAAAGGCTCCTGGAGTCAGAGCACGGGGCACATGCAAGACCCCCACCCTGGCACAGATGACCCCCCGCCCTCCAGAGACCCCCACCAGAAGGGCCTGAAGTGCTGCAAGAAGGAAAAGCTCCCCTGTTGCAATCGGTCCTTCAGCCCAGGGCAGCGCCGAGCGGGGCCAGTCCTTGTGCACACCCTGAGATCTTCCTTGCAGCAGCAAGAGACCTTCCCCCTTCACAGTCCCACTGGCATCCCACCACTCAGATCTTGGAGGACTCCACCCGCTCAATCCAGGGCGCATCGATCCCGACATCCCTGGGCTCCGCCCGCAGCTGCCGCAGCTCCCGCTCCAGCGCCTGGCTCCGGTGGTACATCTCCATGTAGCTGGCCTGGAGCTCCCGCTGGTACCGCAGCACCTTCTCCTTCTCCTCCTGCCAGGTTTTCCTCTCCAGCTCAAAGTTCACAGCCTGCAGCTGGCCCTGACGCCGCTCCCGCAGCAGCTCTGCCCACAGCCACTCCACCTGCCGCTCCAGGGGCTCCGCCGAGTCGCTCTGGAGGCCCCGGCACTTGGAGTCATCAGTTTCGCAGCCAGGGAAGTCCTGGCACGAAGGCATGGGGTCATCACCCAGAGGCAGCGAGGTGCTGGGCTCCGGCGGGCTCTGGAAGGAGTCTGCCAGCTGTGCCAGCTGGGAGTCCCTGGCCTGGACCTCCGCCTTGGCCTCCCGCAGCTGCGTCTTCAGGCTGAAGATCTCACCCAGCTTCTGAGCCATCTCCTCCTGGGTGTCCCGGAGCTGCTGCTTCAGCAGGGAGATCTCTGCTGCCTTCTGGCACACCTGCAGGGCACAGGCGAGCAGTGAGGAAGAGCTGGGGGAGCAGGACCCCAGGGGTGGCAGCACCCCAAGTTGTCCTGGGAGACCATAAGCACACCTGGCTCGCCCCTCCCATCCTGTGGCCACGAGCGACACCAGAACCGCTGCCCCCACGCTGGCTCCACAGGGAGGGAAGGAAGGGAACTCACCTCCCACTTGCTCTCCTCCAGCTTGGGGCTGCCATGCTCACCCTGGGGCTGCCGGAGCTTGGGCTCCTCGCACTGGCACTGGTGCAGGCTCAGCTCCTCCTGCAGCCGCTTCTTCTCCTGCTGCGCCTTGTAGAGCTGCAGCTGCAGCGCCCGCTGCCCGCGCTGCGCCTGCTGCATCACCTGCTGCAGCCGGGCCATGTACATCTGCTTCAGGTCCTCCAGCTCGTCCAGCCACAGCCGCTGCTTGTCCTCAAACGCCTGCCAGCACAGGTGGGCACTGGTGAGTCTGCAGCCCCAGGCAGGGACCCCAGGAGGTCGCATGGTATTTGGTCCTCCCACACTTGAGCATTCCAAGCCCATCACCCACCACGGCAGCTGCTTCACTGTTCCTTCCACCCCAACACCCCTGCCTGGGTCACCCAGCACTGCCCAGCCCCCCGACTCACCTGTGTGAAGGGGTCTTCGGTCTCGCTGAGGCTCCTCTTGAGCTGCCGCAGCTCCCCTCCTGTCTCCTGCAGCCGGTCCTCCAGCTGCTTCACCGCGTCCTCCAGCGAGTAGGAGAACTCATAGGGCGGCGGGGGCTCGCCCGGGCTCTGCAGCCGGCTCAGTGTGGCCATGCTTTTGCAGGAGAGGGGCATCTTCTCGGGGGCCAGGGTGTCCCTGGGGCTCCGGGAGACCCTGTCCAAGGAGCCCCCAATGTGGTTGATGTGGCCCATGGAGGCGCTGAACTGGCTCTGGGCGGGCTTGAGGCGGGAGCCGTAGGATGGGAAGCTCTGGATGGAGTTGTGGCTGGAGTCAGAGGCCTCATCCAGGCTGATGGCGTGGAGCAGGTGTGTGCGGAGCGGGCCGTGCTGTGGGGCTGCTGTGCTGCTCTGCGACAGCAGCGTGTGCAGGCTCCCATTGCTCTTGGACAACTTCTGCCCCTTGGATGAGGACAGGCTCTGCATGGAAACCAGCCCCTTCCCAGCCACTGCTTTGAAGGCCGAGGGCCTGATACGGCACTGAAAAACAAGAGCAAGGTCAAGCACGAACCCAACAACCCCCGTAGCCAGGGAAAATCCCCTGACTCCCAGAGCCATATCCTTGAACATCCTCAATTGCCACATCCCATCCAGGGGGGCACGGTCTGTTCTGCTCCATCCCCATCCTCTCGCAGACCAGGACATATTTCAGGACCCCGCGTGGTGCCCACAGCCTCACCTTGTCGAAGCGGCCCCGCTCCGGCAGGGAGCTCTTGGAGAAGTCGGCCCCACGGTGATGCTCCCGGGAGCAGCGCTCGGGGGACCGGTTCTCGCGGTCACTCTCGTAGTCCCGCTTGTAGCAGGCGCCCGACGCCTGGTGCTTCCGCTCCGACCGCGTCTCCTTCTTGGCCCCGTGCAGGTAACCAAAGAGCTCCCGCTGGCTCGGCCCCTTCCGCAGCAACCCGTCGGGCTGCCGGAGCCCCCGCGAGCCGCCCAGCGGGGCCCGCAGCTCCAGGGGGGACAGATCCTGCTTCTCCACCAGGCTGCCCACGCTGCCCATGCTGCCAACGACGCCGATGGGCTCGGAGGAGAGGTAGGTGCCGAGGACGCGGGTGTCGGGCTCACAGGTCACAGGACCCTGTGCTGCTGCCATGGAGAATTAGAGAAAAGCCCAGGACCAGCGCTGCCAGGGGAGAGACGAAGTCAGCGATGCTGGGCGGCCGGGACACCCACGGCTCCTCCTTTCCCAGCCAGCCCCAAGGACCCACATGGGCTCGTGGCACTGGGACGGATCCACCATCTCCAGTGCAGCTTCCCGGGGGATCCGGGAGCCGAGCGAGCGGGGTGCCAGGGCACAGCACGCCCCGGGGCGGGGGCTCCCTGCCGCTGCCCCCGCCATGGAGCAGCGCCTCCTCCCACACCCAGCCCCACCTCCCGCCCGCGGCCGGGGCCGGGGCCGCCACCAGAACAGGCACCTGCCGCCCAGCCAGGCGGGCGAGTTCGGGAGCCGGCAGCACCTGCCCGGGCCTGGCGCCAGCCCCGGCCCGGCGGCACCCAGCCTCCCCGCCGGGACCTCCGTGTCCGAACACTCTCCGGAGACCTCCCCAAAACGCCCCTGGGGATGCCCATCAGCTTGGTCCTCCCAAGGGTGCGCTGAGGACGGGCACTTCTCCGGCACCACGGGGACACGCCCCACACGGCTCCTGCACCTCGCAGGGTGAGCTCCACGCGGCCCGACTCCATCCACAGGCATTCCCACCCCAACACCGGGCAGGGACCAGGCGGCCACAGACCAGCTGCTGCGTGCGTGCCGCGGACCCCGTGGCCGGACATGGCGTGAGGGCGGTGAGAAGGGGCAGGATGCTGACGGGACAATGCAGCTTCCTGCGCAGGTGGCCGGGGGAGGAAGGATGAGAGGATGCCTTCGGCCTCGGCTCTGGCTCCCCAGTGCTAGGGAGGGGACGATGGCCTCACACCAGTGCAGGGGACACAGCGAGCGTGGCAGGGGCGAGGCAGAGCCCCCACCACTACTCCCAGCCTCGCCGAAGGCTCCGGGGCCGGGTTACACCCAGGAAGCTGCCCTGGTTCTCAGCACCACGCGCCGGGTAAACAAACACCCCGCTTTTAATTGCTGCCACGCACAAACCTGTCTGACAGCTCCCGGCCTGCGCTGTCACCTCCCTCTGCGAGCCCAACACCTGCTTCGGGCATCGGCACCCCAGGAAGGGCACCAGGCATGGACCCTCTGGAAGGATCCGGGCTGCAGGCGGTGCCACCCGGCGTGCACGGGGATGGGGGCATGGATGTTCCCATGGCGGGGGCGTGGATGCACATCCAGCCCCCGGCATTGGGGAGCAGCTCGGCCGAGCCCCGCAGCGGCTCCTCCCGGCACAGGCGGCCGAGGAAGTAGGTCAGGTTGTGGGAGGTTTGGGAAACGCCGGGGGAGCCCGAAGGTGTCCTGCCTGCGGCAGGGAGGGGATCACCCTCCGGGCGGCAAAACACCGGTCCGTCCAGCCTGGCTCCTTCGCGATCTGCTCCCAACCCCAGCCGTGCCCGGGCAGGATACGGCCGCAAACCCTTTCCCTTTCCCATTCCCATTCCACCCGAAAGGGAACGGCGGGGCTGCGGGGAGGCGGGCGCGGATCCCCGCGCAGCCCCCTCTGCGCCTCCCCGCAGCCCCGCCGGAATTTCCGGCACGGAGAAGGCGGAGGGAGCGGCCGGTCCCCGAGGCCGAGCCCGGGACAAAGCCCCGCTGGCCGGAGCGCACCGGGGGAGGGGGATGGGGCGCGGCGGGAGCCGCCCGGCCCCGCACTCACCATGCCGGCGGCGCTGCGGTCCCGCACGGCTCCGCTCCGCGCTCCTTCCCTCGCCGCGTTTGAACGCGCCCCTCGGCCGCGGCCGCGCGGGGCGGCGGGCGGAGCCGGCACCGGCAAATCGCGGCGCGGGGGCGGTGGGACGGGAGGGGCGGGAAGGAGGAGGAGGAGGAGGAAGAGGAGGAAGGAGGGGGGCGGCCCGCCGTGCCCACCAGCGGGGCGGGGCAGGGCGGGCTGGCTGTGTGCGGCGTCGAGCCTTGCGCGAAACCCATCCCCCCCATCGCGAGGAGACCCCCGAAAACCCCCCCCAGCTACAGCTCCGGGACCGGCAGCAGCGGCGCCACTCGACCCCCAGCGAGGCCCTGGCCGGCTGACTGGTATCCCCGGATATCACACACGGAGGGTGGAGAAAAATATTTTGCTTCGTACCTGCGGAGTGGAGAGCGGTCTCGGCTCCATGGGACACTCTCTGCACCGTCCTCTTGCAAGGCAACCCCCTGTCCCCCTCTCGCAGCACCCACGGGTGGACAGAAGCCCCACAAAGCCCCAGGAGACATGATGTACCCCCGTGCGGCTCCCACCTGCCCCAGCCCCTGGCCTGGCGCCAGCGAGACGGGACACGCTCCATCCTTATGAATCAGCGCTGCCACATCCTGGCCCGGAGCCGGTTTTGGCAGCCGCAGGGAGCGGGGATCCCGGCACGGGCTGGACGTGGTCACCGGCGTCCCGGCCTCCTCGGGGAGCAGGACACTTGCAGCAGCCCTGCTCCGTCCCGCGGCACGGTGCGCGTCTGTCCCGCGGCAGGGATCGCACCGTCCCCAGCCCGGGGACCTCGCCTATCCGGTGTGCTCGCACCCCGGAGCCCCGCTCGCTGCCAGCTCCCCCCGCCGCACACCCGAGTCTTCAAGCTGTGCTGCCAGTGCTCTCCCACACACACACACTGTCCCCGGTCCCTGCTCGCCGGGCTCTCATGCTGGCAGTGTCCTCGGTGCGCTGCCAAGGCACGCTCCGCTCCCTCTGGCCTCAGCCCCCGTTCCCGCAGCTCCTGTGCCCAGCTGCACATCAGCACGTGTGGCCTCTGAATAGGGGATCCTTCCCCCCGGTCCCACTTCCCATCCTGCTGGCACCAGGAATGAGTTTGCGATGCCCTGGCCTTGTGCCTGGAGCTCAGCCACTGATGGGCCCCCGTCAGCCCGGGCGGACTGGCATCATCCCGCGGGGCTCGGAGCGTGCGGGCTGCCGTGATGCCGGGCTGACTGTAACGGTGCCGGTCACGGCCGCACCCTCCTTCCCGTCTGCACCGTTTCCTGCTCCACCGTGGGCTGCACCCCCCAGCACATCTCTCTGGGATAGCAGCTTCCACAGGGCCCCGGGGCTCGGCCCTGCCCGGGTCACTCCAGCAGCCAGGGGTGTCCCCTTCTCCAGTCAGAGATCCTCCAGCCTATCACTTCTTCCCCACTACCCCTCTCTCTGCTCACTTCACCCCCCCAGTGCCTCCCTCTATGATACTACAGCAATTTCACGTGTCCACCAGCAAACAGCTCCGGAAAAATCCACTTTAGAACAACCTGGCAATAAAAGCCCTTGATTGCCGTGCCTGCAGCAGCCCCCGCACGGCCTCACTGACAGTAATTGGGACCCCAGAAGGGGGGGGTCGCAGAGGGGCAGGGCTGGGACTGCAGGGGCCCTCTCTGCCCCTGAGCATTCTGATGTTCTCCTCAGGAGAGGAGAGCATAAGAACGCTGGGAGGCTTTGGGCTCGGCTCTGCAGGGCTCCTGGGACAGCAGGCAGGGTGTTATCCATCTGTGGAAAGGGAAAAACTTCATCCTCTCCCGCTGGGCCATTGCCGATATCAAAGTGCGTGGGGGGAGCAGAGCCGAGTGACCTCCGAGTCACATTCAGGGCTATAAAAGGAAGCCGGGTCTCCAGCAGGGTGCCTCTTCCACAAAAGCAACCGGAGGATGAGGGGGCTGCGAGCAGAGCTGAGAAATCGCTGCCAGGCAGCGGGAGAGGAGCCTGCAGCGCTGAGCGAAGTGCGAGGTGCACATATGCTCTCTGTTTCTGCACAGCTACTTCTCTATGAAACCTGCCCGAAATTGTGTCATCTATTTTGAACGGCGCAGAGAAATTCTTTGATCTGCCTCCACCAGCCCTGGCTGTGGTTCAGGCACTGGGAAGTGGCTGGCACACAGATGGCCGATCCCAAACCCGCGCCATGGAGAGGCAGGAGTGGGGCTGCTGGGCTGGTATCTCCGTCTGGCTGCCCACAGTGAGGGACATGACCGGCCCTGGGAACACCTCTGGAGCACTGCAGCAGTGTCCAAGCTGGCCAGCACCTTTGTGCCAGATACCAGCACTGCCTTTGGGGCCGCCAGGCTGGACAGGCCATCGGGAGCTCTCTGGCAGCACGTCCCCACATCGCCCTGAGGCTGGGCCTGCGCCTTCCATCCTTCCATGATGCAAAGCAGCACAGCCTGATCCTCACCACCCTGCACAACCACCTTGACCCCTGTCTCAAAGGCAGTCCCCCACACACCCTGTCTGAGGGCTACAGACTTCTCTCCCCGCTCCAGAGCAGCACAGAGAGAGCAGAAGGCACCAGATCTCTCCAGACACCCTGTTCCACAGCCCCTACACAGTACATGACCCCCACACTTGGCTCTGATGCTTGTGCCTCCCTCATCCCAGACTCCTCTCCAGAGCTGCTTGTCTTCCCAGAATGGCAACAGCTTCTCTCTGGGGATACAGAGAGACCACTCCAGGAAGTGCCAGGCAAGAGGCGAGGACAGAAGGGCCCAGGAAATGTGGAGGGCCTGGTGCCAGTGCTGGTGACGGGGCTGAATGAAGGGGTACTGGCTGTTCAACTGGGTCTACCCAGCCTGAGGAAGCACCAGCACCCAAAATGTGTGCCAAGACCCCAGAGCCAGCGTGGTGCTGGTCCCACACATGGCACCATCTGTGAGCCAGCCTGAGCACGCTCTGCTCTGGAGCAGAACAGCTCCATCCACCCAGCAACCTGCTCACGGCCAGGCCAGGCCGGTGATGGAGGAGCCCAGAGCTGGCAGGGGTCCCTTGAGAGTCGCCAGGCACTTCTGCCACCCTCAGCAGATGAGGGTGAGCAGCAGCATCCGAGGTCACGGTGCCTGTTTGCTCCCAGCACGGAGCACCATGAGCTGCTCCACAGCCACTGCTCACACCTGGGTCTGGACAGCTGGGTCCAGAGGGCGTGTGGCCCCCCCGCCTGTCCTGCCCTGCTCTACACATGCCACTTCCCAGCAAAAGCTGCTGGTGTGGCTGATTTCTACCAAACCCTAACAACTGGCAGCCCGCAGCATCCCTTCTCACCCACTGGGACCTACCCACCTTCCCCACTCAGGTCCTTGTCTTGCCATGACATGGGAGGAACCGGCCTGGTGAGACATGGTCAGGTGGCTGGAATGAGGGGGTGGGATCTGCAGCCTGCACCACCCCAAGACTTGCCTCTCACCCATCAATCCAAACCCCCTGTTCCCACCTCAGACAGGAGAATCCCAGCCCCTGCCTCATCCAGGGCAGCTCGTTATGCTCAGCTCCAAACCAGAGCAGCTCAGAGCTCACGGATCACACAGAGCAGAGCCAGGGCCAAGCCAGAACAGGTGTGCTGGAGCCAGGAAGAGGAAGGGAACAGGAAAATGGAGCAGTGCCAGCACAGCCCAGGGCATTCACAACTCACAGGTGCCCTGATAGTTCTTTATTGTCCTCTGAGCTGCGTGGCAGCTCAGCCATGTCCAGCACAGGAAAACCACCTGCCCTGGGAGGCAGCACCAGCGCCTGCAGCAATACCAGCGAGTCCCACTCTCAGCCTCTTCTGTTGCTCCCAGCAAAGTCCAGTTCTTGGCCTCTTCTCTTCCTCTCTGCCTCGCCAGCACTGCCATACTCATCCGCTGCAAAAATCCTGCCTGCTCCAGGCAGCTCCACGGCAGCCCCGGAGTCTCGGCAGCAGCACAGACACGACTGGCACACAGGGACAGGCTCAGCCAAACGTGCACCACGGGGTCTCGTTTGTGTCACAGTCCAGCAAAACGTTAAGGACAGTGCAAGGGGCTCCTGCCACACTCAGATCTGTCCGTGACTCGATTCGGTATCTCACGTTGTTCAGACCTCCCTCCAGATCCACCTTAAACTGTTCCTGAGGGAGAGAGAGACTGTTCAGCCCAGGCTGGAGGGGGGAAGCACGCAGTGCCTGGGGCGGGAGTGCAGAGCTGGCAGGGGGAGGACATGAGCAAGGAGGGCTCAGAGCACGTGGTGGCCACAGCCCAAATCTCCCGTGGTTCCCCTTGACCAGAGGTCTCACCTGTTTCTGCGCAGCAATGCGCTTCTGGTCTCTCTTCCTCCAGGCTGGGTCATGCAGGTGCTGGAAAGTCTCGTATCCAGTCGTGATTCCAGAAGGGCGACGAACCTGGGAGAGGAGCAAGGCTTCCATAAAGCTACTGGAAAACTCCTGCACCTGCTGCTGGAGCGCAGGGCTGCCTTCCCCAGATTCTAACCTGGGTGGCCACAGCAGGGACCAGGTGAACAGACTAGAAACAGGGTAATTTCAACCCAGGAGGGCACAGAGATCCCTTACCTGGAGACCGGCTCCTTTGATACGCCGATAGAACTCATCATCCTCCCGTCCCCAGCCCCAGAAGCGGTTGGACATGCCATTGCACTGGAACGAGAGCAGCACCGTGCCAGCCAAGGACCAGCACAACTCTGTGGCCTCAGAGGAGCAGTCATCAGCCCATCTCCCCCAGGAGCTCAGACCGCAGGCTCTGTCCCCAAGCCATTTTGACTCCTTTCCCTGCTTCCCAAGTTCACCATTATAACATCGTAGCCCCTGCCCCAAACTGCCCAGGACATCCCACCCAGGTGCTCACCAACTCATAGTGCTGCTTGGTGAGCAGCAAGATGCCACCCACGTAGGTCTTGTAGTGGTAGAGCGGGTGCAGCTCCGGGGATGCCACGTGGAAGGGCCCTGCCTCCGGGAAGCTGTAGTCCAGGTGCTCGTTGAGGGGCAGGAGATCGACATCGTGCATCGCGATGTAGTCGGTGTCGTTGCCGCTCTCCAGGAAGCCCACGTTGATCAGGGATGCCCTGTTAAACCTGTCACAGGACTGGGGGCTCTCAGTGCCACGCACAGCAGCCACTGTCCCTTCACATCCCTCTGCCACGCTCCTCAGTGCTCAGTGTCTGACTGGTCCCCAAACAGGGATGCACACAAACACAGCATTGTATCCTGCAACTGCACCCCTGCTTCTCCCTGCACTGCCAGCTGGGGGCAAGTGACAGCATTTCCAAACACCCCATGGTCTGCCTTTGATTTTCAGGGTCCCCAGATGTTTGCTGCTGCAAACCTGTGGACTGGAGAGAAAGACAAAGTACCCAGAGGTGAAGGATTCTATGCTAAAATTCTATTCTTGCTAAGGAAGAATCTCTAAGCTCTAGAATGAACAACTTCAGGGAAAGCATCACGCTCTGCGCCTGACATGGCGGTACCCAGGTCCTACTTTCTCCATGAGACCCTCCCAGCACTCACAGAGCTTCAGGAAAGGTCCCCATGGCACACAGAGACGCTACCTGAAATGATCCACTTGGTTGAGGACGAAGATGTGGTGGCGGATCCTCTTCTTGCTGAGGAAGCGGTGCATGTAGGGCACGAAGGCCAGCAGCTCCTCGAAGCGCTCACGGAAGGGCACCAGCAGCGCCAGGCGGTGCGGACCCCACGCCGGCTCGTCCTGGGGCGGCTGGGGCGGGGGGTGCGGCGGGCAGGGCTGGCGGGGAGCCCCCCGGTCCTGCCCGCCGGGCGACGGCCCCTCGCCCGAGCAGCTGAGCTGGAGCCAGAGCAGCGACGCGAAGCCCAGCAGCAGCGCCAGCAGGAACAGCGGGAAGGCGGAGAGGCGGCCGGGGAACAGCCGCAGGAGCGGCGGGGACCTGCGGCACGGCGCGGGGTCAGCGCACGGCGGGACCCCCGGCCCCAACTCCCCGACAGCCCCCTCCTCGCCCCCCAGTCCCGTCCCCCCCGGACCCCGCGGTGCTCACCCTCCGCCGCGCAGCCGGAGC
>WBMZ01015073.1:0-43596 GCA_013400975.1 Atrichornis clamosus
CCCGCTCAGCGCCGCGGGCGGCACCGGCCCGACCCGCCCCGCCGCGGCCGGGAGGCGGGGGCAGGGAGGTGGCCGCCCCTCGCTCCTCTCTCCGCCCCCTCACTCTTCCCTCCGCCCCCGCGCTCGGCCCGGGTGAGCCGCGCCGCTGCAGCCCTCACGGAGCCCAGCCTCAGGTCCAGCTGCCGCCACACGAGCCCCGCAGCCGCCGCGGCCCTCCCGCGTCGCCCTCATGGAGGATTACCACAAGCCCGACCAGCAGACGCTGCAGGCGCTGAAGGACACGGCCAACCGGCTCCGCATCAGCTCCATCAAGGCCACGACCGCGGCCGGCTCCGGGTGAGTGAGGGAGGCGGGCGGGCAGCGCCCCGGCCGCACACCGGAGCCGTGCTCCGGCATCCCGGGGCTGCATCCGGGCTCGAGATGGTGCTGGGAGGGGCCGCGCCGGACTCCCGCTGCTCGGGGACGCTCCGGTGCCCCGGGGGCAGAGCGCCCGCGGCGCGGGGATGCTGCGGGCCCGGCCGTGCCGCCCGCGGGAGCGCTGGGGCGGCGTGCGCGGGGATGGGGAGCGGGGAGGGATCCGGCCGAAGCCCCGGGACCCTGGCCCCCCCCGCCGGGCTGGTGGATGCGGAGATGGCACATGTGGAAATGGCGGCCAGGGGCTCCGCGGGCAGAGCCCGCCCGGGCCGGACCACGTCGGTCGCCGGTGCCGGCGGGTGTTGTGACTGGGAGAGAGGCCGGGAATGCTAAGTTGGTGCAGGACTGGAAACCAAAGAATTTGTGCCTGAGGCGCAAGCGGCTTCTTTTTCATTGCGTGCCCGTCAGTTGGAACTAATTCTGCACAGAATTTCAAGTGAGCCCAAGTGGGATTATCTGTGCAATGCCCGCGGTCTCCAATGGGCAGTTTATTCAGGCCTCTGGACAGGATTTAGTGTGGACTCTGATGTGTGCAGATTCCAGGGTTATCCTTCCTTTGATCATGCTTTACCTATGGAAAAAAATCTCTGCAAACAATCCGCTTTTAGTCATGTAAAATTAAATCTATTTTTTCTGCTTGAATAATATATGAATGCTTCCATATAAAGTGCTGGCTTTTGGGTTTTTTTTAATTTATATCCCATCTTGTTGCAATTTCCTCCTTTGGACCTCTTTGAAACTGGCTGCAGTGTTTAAAAAAAAAATCTGAAGGAATCCCTTGGATGCTGAGGTTCGTGTGGAGAAGGGTGGTGTGTAAAATATTATAAAGTTTCTTTGAATTGCCTTACAGTCCCCACCCTGTGCCTGGCATGAGCTGCCTCACATGGCTCTTGAAGCTGAACTTTACTCGTTCCGTTTACAGACAGCAAATGAAAGTGCTGCTGTGGTTCTTCCTGTGAAGTGGGGTGTTGGGACGCGGGAAACCTCTCAGCAAGTTAGCATTTCTACAAATCCGTGGCTTGTTGGGTCCAGTCTGGAGAGAGAAGTGTAGGATACCCAGCAATTGCTCTTTTAGTTCTCGATTTGTTTCGAAGCTGCAGTGTACAGGCAGTATTACACAAGCCCGTGTGAAACTGTAGGTATGCAAAATTGTGCTTAGTAGAGCTTGGGCTTCTGTGTTCGGCTTCCAGTATGTATTTTAAGCAGGCCCCAGGGATCCATGGTACCAGTTGTCTTATTGATAGATAAAATTAGTTCTCTGTTTTGTCTGATGTGCTGTTAAAGAAAAAGGATCATGCTACAGGCTCTGTTTCTCTTGCGTGGTCCATGAAATTCAGCAGTAAAACCATTCTCGCCATACTGATGAAGAGCCAGTAGATGTAGTTTTACTCAAGCTTTTTATTCCCAGTTCATGTGTGCTACAATACCAAGTCCTTCTTGCACAAAGGCATTTCATTAATCCCTCTGGTTTATTCTGCCACTGGAGTTGTGTAGTCTGAAATTATTACACAACCTGATAACAAGCAGATTATGAAAGATGGGCTCTTGAGGGAAGATTCTGTTGACAAGTCATATATTTTCTTAATAAGATTTGGTTGCTGAGATGATGGTGTAGTAATGTGCCCAAAAGACATTCAGTCTGTTGTGGAGTTAGGCAAAGCACGTACACTTCCAAAGCAGCTGTGCATTATGAATGTGTTTTCCAAAAACTGAATGAGACAGTACACTTTGCTTAAATTACTGGTGTGCACTGAGAATGCAGAAAGATGTTTGAATGCAAGTTAAGTTCAAAAAGAAGCTTACAGTTAATTTAAAAAGTAAATTGTCGTGCTTGCTTTGACTTTCTTAAGGAAATAGTTGTTTGTTAAAGGTTGTAAAAACTGAAGGAAATACTTGCAATAAAAGCACTTCAGAGAAAATGGGACCTGCCTACTACTTTCAAGGAAGTAATTTCTGTGAACTGTGGCATGTATTGCAACACAAGTGATGCTGTGGTAGGTATGACACACCAGTTTTTGTAGTCTTTACTTGTTCTACTTTTTGTTAAAGAAAGTACAGCCTTTGCCTGGACAAGAACTAAATCAGTCTGATCCTGAAGTTGCTCAAACACATCACTTTGAGTACTTCACCAGCTGGAGTGGAAAAATTCACTGAACTGGAAAAAAATTTTTGTGTTCAAAATGACTTACGTGGGCAAAAATTGGATTAAGTTGTAAAGATTGAATATACTTGCTTTGGGGTGTGGAAGAGGTTTTTCTTTTAGATAAGGAGTGTAGACATTTCCATCAAAATGGGTTGAGTCTCTTCTGTAGCTGATGATAAATTTCTGCAGTTTTGAAACAGTGCCTTGGCTTCCTAGAGCAGGATGGATACATTTTTAAAAGTGGAAGTTGCAAGAGTTTCTTAAGAGGTAGTTAAGTTTCATAACATGTGGTGTGGTCACTTGTTGCAGATTATTTTTATTTCAGTGTTTTTTTGGTTTTGACTCAGTGTTCCATTTTAGCTTTCCACCACTATCCTTTTTAGTTGAAATGTGTGGACATGTGTAGATGGAGCAAGTATCAATTGATGCAGAGTAATAACCCCCCCCCCCCGCCAAAACTGACTTGTAGGAATCAATTTACCCTTGCTTTGTGTGGATCCAGGATTTCGGTGTTCTAGTGTACTTTGGTTTGGTTTCCTACTCCAGGACTGTATTTCAAAGCTAAGCCTTTTTCGTTATTTCTGAGTAGAAATTCATTTAATTAACCTGTAGTTTTAACAAGATTTTTTTTTTTCAATTTTCAGGTAATTTATTAAATTTTTCTACTTTTTTTTATTTCCACACGCTACCATTTTAGGTGGTTTAAAACTTTTTTTATCAAGACCAGGAGTTCATAGAAGTATGGTTAAGTATAAAGTTAATAAAATTAAAGGAATGAAAGCTTTAAACAAGCATGTAAGGCTTATTGATTAACTCAAATATATACATATTTACTAATATGTTTGAACCATGGTTTAAAGCTAATTCTCTTGGTTCCCTGTGTGTGAGTACTTACTAAGGGATGGTCACTAACCGTAATTCGTATTTTGCTAGTGTTTTGCATGTTTTTATTCTCTTATTACAGTTATGTTGGGAGGGAAGGTTTATTCCTATCAAAAGAAAATACTGTGATTAAAGTTCTAGTGAAAGTGTTGTCTAATCCTAACATGCATGGTAAATGTACATGTGGGAAACGAAAGTGACATTTTTATAGTAAATTTGTCCTGTTTTACAAGTAGGATCAAATATTATAAGAATATTCTGTTAAAGATGAAAAAGAAATGTTGGTAGAAGAGAAAGTGAGATAAAACTGCATTTTCAACCTTCTTACTGTTCATCAGCCACCTTCCTGTACTTCAGTAGCAATGACTGATGTCAAGAATGATGCTGTTTACACCAGTAAAATCTGAAAAACACTATTTTCCACACTCAGTAAAGGTTTTTAAGGAGCATCCTTACCCCTTTTAGCTTTATGGCGAGTGAAAAGCCAAGGCTGGTACTCCCAGGTGGTCAAGTAGTGCCACCCCTTCCAGGTGCATAAGAACGACAGTGATCATTGTTGAAATTACAGCAATGTAGATAAATAAAAGTAACTCCGTGCCCTTCTATTGCACTGCAAATGAAATATACACCTTGTCATGGAATAACTCAGTATTTGCCACTTGCAATAACCTTTTCATATAACTTTATAATCACTTGTTGGTACTTAATGGCACAGTTGCCTCTGAAATGGGCCTGTGTATTTCTGAGGCAAGTTATAGTTGAAGTATTAATTCATGCTGCTGTTGAAGGATGTTCTGGACCTTATCCCAGATACTTTAAAATATTTGATAAATCAACTTGTACAATATTTCAAACTCGTATCGATGTAAATGTAGAAAATGTTGGTTCCTCTTTTAGCCAAAGGTTAAGCAAGTTAGTGTTTTATAATGTGTATCTGGGTGTTTACTGGAGACAGTAAATTTCCATATGCAGTTTAAGTAGAAGATGAAGACAAGAACTGCATTATTTAATGCCCTCTTTAAAAATCAGAATTACCATTCTGTCAGCTCTAATGTGGTACAATGAAATGGTTCCTACGTTATACAATTACAAATGTTCCAGAACTTTCTGCAAAAGTTAATCTTGCATTACCAATCCCTCCACGTGCGTCGGAGCCTGAACAAGTCTTGATGCCACGCTTTTAATTCCTCCACTCAGTGAGTGGCTCAAGTACTGTGGAAAGCTGTGCTTGTTTCCTCTGCATTGGTGTGAATTTCTGCCGCCAGATAAATCAGTGGAGTCTGATTTCAGGCCCAGGGTGACAGAGGTTCCTGTGCTTCAGTCACCCCTTCAGGTGGTGGTCCTTGGCATGGAGAAGAACAGAGAGCTCTAAAAGATACGTCCTTGAGCTGTCAGCAGGGTCTACATTGAACATTCACTTCAACTAGATAAGAAGCTCTCTTTGTCTCAAAGTACAACTGATTGGCATTGGGATGGGTTATCAAACACTTCAGATTTGTGTATTTTAATACTGAGGAGTTGGGGTCTGGTAAAGTGATATTTTAAAGATACAGTCCTGAGCAAACAATAACAAGAAGTGGTAATTTTGGGTCTTCTTGACTTGTAGCCACCCTACATCATGTTGCAGTGCAGCAGAGATTATGTCTGTGCTGTTTTTCCATACCATGAGGTACAAAGTGCAAGACCCCAGAAACGCCAGCAACGACCGGTTTGTTCTTTCAAAGGTAAATAATAAATGTTTTGCTGTCCTGTTGCAGTCTGCTAATGAAAGCTGCCTGTCTGTAGATTAAATTGACTTGTCTTCTTTGACTTGTGCTTACATAAGCTTGCATCTGCACAAAAGTCTATTGGAAATACTGGAGAGCCCAGAATTTGTCTGCTTCAGAAAGACGAAAGCTGCTTAAATTAAGTTGTAGTATAACTTAAAAATAGTTTTAAAGGGTCTGTATAATGTGTCTTGATAAGCCTTAACTTCATTATTTTAAGTTGTTCTAATGTTAAATAAGAAATGTTATTATATGTCTATAAAATCTATCGGATTATAATCTATTTTATTTTGGCATAACCAATTTTCTAACAAGGCAGTTGCAGTTGGCTTTTGTGCTCTCTTGTTAAATGCAGCCCTGCTGTTCTGCCTGCAGCCACGTCACAGTGGGCACTAATTCCTGGCAGCTTCTCAGGGAACATTGCATGAAACAGGGCAGGTTAGTGAGTAGTTTGTAGTTTGCATTCCTACTGTGCCAGTATGATACTAAAGTCAGTGCCACTTCTGAAACCACTTAAACTCCAATCTGGGCTGGCTGTTTATGTTTCTGTCCCCTTTTACACTGTGCCCTTGCAAATCACCAGGAAGTTTTGCTCATATGACATCAAGGGAGGTGAGAGGCCTTCAGAACACATATTGATTTAAAACATGGCAGATGAAACGCTCCAGTGAGGCAGATTCCATCTTTGAGTCAGAATTCCTCATGTGGTGGCTCACAGTGCTGTGTAGCCCTTGGTGTAGGTCCTTCTGCTGGATATAACAACTGTTGCCATTTCTTGTGGCCGTTCTGAAAGAAGGAATTGGGTGAGAAGCAAGCAGCTGATGCTGAGGTGGTGAAGCACTGAGATAGTCACTTCCTCATTTTTGCTTTAGCTCTCTAATCATGGTTTCTGTCCAGAGTTTCTAAATGGCTTTGAACCTCTGCATGCTCTTTTGACTCCTGATGACTCCAGGAGTGGGAGATGCCTGCTGCTTCTCAGTTGTCCTGTTGGACCTGGCCAGAAAGGTCTGAGTGTACAAAGCTTACAACATTGCTCGTTGTCACTCAGTGCATCTTACCTTGAGTACATATGTACTGAAGGAAGTTCTAATGGGATAACACTGCTCATCCTTCTGGGGTGCTCTAAGCAGGGATGTGGGGAACTTGGAAACAAGCATCAGTGTCCATGTTGCATTGTAAAACTGTTTTATAACTCTATGCTTTCTTAATGGGCACAGGAACCTGATTTCAGGGTTTGTCAGCTTTGTAAAGTTTTGCCTTGATACTCGGAAATTATGAAACTTGTGCTTTGTTTAAAATTTCTGTTTCTCTTTAGGGTCACGCAGCACCAATTTTATATTCTGTTTGGGCAGAGGCTGGCTTTCTACAAGAAGCAGAATTACTGAACTTGAGGAAAATTGATTCTGTCCTAGAAGGACACCCAGTGCCAGTGAGTGCTCATAATCTTTGATAAAAAACGATGTTTTCTGTGAAACAATAAGTTCATGTATTTCACAGCAAATTTGTTTGCCAGCTGTACAGTACAAGAAAGATAAAGACTTCTAAGAAGGATGATGATATTTATGGCTTCACAACCGAATGTGAATTTGAATGGTGTTTGAATGAGCATGTAAAAATGACCTCTATTGTTGTAGTAAAGTTCCCCTACAGTCCTGCCTGCCTATATTTTCCATTTTTAAAAAGGTTTATGTAAAGTTCCATCCAGGCTTTACTTGTCCTTTAAGCAGTCTGGAGGTATTTCAAGAGTTTCTGTCCAGTTTGGTCACCTCATTGGTCTTTCCATTCCCAGCCAGTTGTTTCAATTGATTCTTTTTTACATAAAATCACCAATTCTTAACTGTTGCCATCTGAAGCACAGCTGAGAAATTCTTTTCCCTCTCAGACAGCCGAGTTAGCTTGCGACAGTGATCATGAAGGTACCTGCATTGCAGGGACAGGCAGGATTCAGGGCAAGATTCAGAGGGACTTGCCCCTTGTTATGGCTGAGAAGCAGCATTTTGATGTATGTTGAACCATCTTCTAGCACTGGAATTTACTTCCTCTGTTTCTTAACTGTAAAATGATTGTTGTCTTTTTATTCTCAGAGACAAGCATTCACTGATGTGGCTACTGGATCCCTTGGGCAGGGTCTTGGTGCTGCTTGTGGAATGGCATACACTGGCAAATTCTTTGACAGAGCCAGGTAATTCCATCTTCATATTTCATGGTTATAGACATTCAGTGGTAAAATTTTGTGAAAATTATATTTTTATTTCAATTAGGAAAAAACAAAACTCCTTTATTCTTTTCTCCATTCCCAAATCTAATTCCAAATTCAGGTTTTAAATGATAGATTACTAGGCTGATAATTACAAAGCTGCTGCCAGTGAAACCAACCAAGGGTTTAAAGCTTAGCAAGAATTAGTGGAGATGTGTGTTCCTTTTGTAACCTGACAGCATTGCAAGCTGATGTTCCTGAACAGAGAAGACAGTGAGTTGCTGGAGGAGCCTCTAACTTCCAGAGAGTAATAGATACCCATTTTGAGACTGGATGTGTCCGTTTAGAAGGAAGGTGCAAGCTAGTGATGTGTCTGTTCAAAGTCAGATGACAAATAATGGAGAACGTTAGATAAGAAACTGTTATGGTCAATAATAGCATAATTGAATCATAAAGTAGGGCTCCAAAATGTTATCAGAAAGGGACTCGACTCCACAGAGACAAAAATGACTGCTCCTGCCATTTGTTTTCTGCAGAAGAAAAGAAGATGTCTAAAGGCAAATCTGTATGAGGAGGAAAATAGCCTGATGTAGTTGATATATTTTATTTGACAGTTCTAGTACATTTGAGCATAGGCTGCCCAGTTAATGTGTCCTACACTTCACTAGCTTGAAATCATTTCTGTGAAAGATGACTTGCTGATTTTAATTGAGTTTAGCAGATGCTACGTGTGGAAAAATCTAACCAGTGCTTACATGACAAAAGGAAAAGGTGGTCTTGCGTGCAGCACTGGGGAGCAGCTTAAGTGCAAGGAGTTCACGTTTAGCTCGAGGCAAGTGGGGTTCAGATCAAGAGTCTGTTATAGCTTAATGTTTAGTGAAAAAAAAATCACTGACAGTGATCTTGATTTTTTTGTTTTAAAATTATGTATTTGAAGGATAATTGACTTTTTTTTTTTTTTTTTTAATTTTAGTGGGTAATAAACATTTACAGAGTTTTGTCATCCTGAATTTGGTAGAGACAAGGTAGTATTCCTGCTGAGTTTTACCTAATAAAAGGCTTCAGTAGTTGGAGAAATAGTCTACAAAGTCATATCATATTGGTTATCCTTTTCCTGAACTCTGAATTTGGTTGTGCAGCATGCTTTTATCCATAGCTGAGTTCATCCACAATTTAGAGATTCCTGAGGTTAACTCCTGTTGGTTGTCCTTCCAGAGGGTACATGGGAGGAAGGAGGAAGCAGAGGTAACCACCCCTGCATTGTTCAGGATCCTGCTGAGTCACAGTGACAGTGCTCAGTGGGCCTGTTCAGTCAGGTCTTGCAGTGGGAGGCTTAAGACTTGATTTTTTTGAGACAAAGGTTTAGAAAGGAGTGCAGTATTTCTCATCTTATTTTCTAATGTGTAACAGCTCAGAAGTATTTTAATTTGGTTTGTCTAAGGTTACATAACTTTATCTGAGGTGAATGCATTGAACAATGGGAATTGAGTTTGGGATAGAAAAATACAGTGAATTCTTCCTATGAATTATTAGAGGAGTTTTGCTTTTGATTTATTAGTGCTTACACATCAAACTTAATTTATTTTCTTTTTTAATTTCTTCTAGCTATAGAGTGTATTGTCTGCTTGGAGATGGAGAGTTATCTGAAGGCTCTGTTTGGGAGGCAATGGCCTTTGCTGGCTTTTACAAGCTTGATAATCTTGTTGCTATATTTGATATTAATCGTCTTGGACAAAGTGACCCTGCTCCTCTGCAGCATCACGTTGAAATCTACCAGAAACGCTGTGAGGCCTTTGGGTATGTGAGTGGGAGAAGTTCAGAATAATCTCTCACTTGAAAATGTATGTTTTATTTGCTTCTCGGAATTGTTCAAATGAGCTTTCAGCTCTAGAGGATACCATCACCAAGAAAGATGGTCTTTCATAATTCCTGATATTGGTTGACTTCATGGGTACAGCAGGAATATTAAAAGTGGCAGAATTTGTTGTTTAGAGGAAAAATAAGAGGGCTGCTTACTCAGATAAATCTGTTAGGGGTTTTAAAACTGGGGGGTTTTAATCACATTAAATTCAGATTTTATAATTAACCACAAGTACTGTCATAGCAAGTAGATCAAAAAACAGCATGGAAGCTGTTACTTGTAAGAGAATTCTTTGTGTATTGGCTTTCATTTAGTTTCATATTTCTAAGTAGATGCAAAATCCGTGCTAAAAAACTGTCAGGAACAATAGCAGCCATGCAAATTATGGCAGTGGGGGTTTTTTTAATCAGCTTCCATTGTCAGTTTTGATCTTATTTCTAAATGTTTTATTTGCTCTTGTGATTAAAAGTGGCCGTTACATCTGAAGAAATGTAGGGTAACGTGGTTATCTGTGGGCTGTGAATTTTGCTCGTAGCTGTTGATCCCTGTGTGACTCATTTTGCATTATAAAAAAGCAACTGTGCTATTTTTTATGATCTCAAATAAATGCTAGTTCATGTTTCTGGCATACTTTGGGTCTCTTAAAAAGACACTGCACTGGAATGAAGTTAGTATTTGTTATTGTTATTGCTGACTACCAGAGAGTGTCACATGCTAAAACCCTTTAGAAACAGTTGATCTGTTTGTGTTCTTAGCTGGCATGCCATCATCGTGGATGGACACAGCGTGGAGGAGCTTTGCAAAGCCTTTGGCCAGGCCAAACATCAGCCAACAGCCATCATTGCAAAGACTTTTAAAGGCAAAGGCATATCAGGTAATAGAACAACTGTGGCTTTCCATACACGTGTATGATATGTACATAGTCCTGCAACAAAGGTGCCTACACCTCTGAGCAATAGCATGCAGAAAGTCTTTCAAACTCTCTGTACCTCTCAGCAACATTATTGCTGAGAAAAGTCGTTTGGTCCTTGCAGGTGAGATGTGTGCCAGCTGTGGAGTGATGTATCCATGGGCTGGAGTGAATGCTCAGTGTGTCAGGGGTTGCCATGATTCTCTTCAGCTAGAGCTTTTAGCAGCACTCTGGGAGTTTGCCTTTCTGACCAGATAAATATTAATAACAGCAGTGAATATCTTCATTCCTTTTCATTGAGTAAGCAAAGTTCATTATTTGCAGTGACTTAGGGAAAGGCAGCGTATCAGCCAGAGAGGTAATTTGGCTGTTAGTGTGGGGTGCACAGATAAGAGTCATCAGAAGCTATTAAAATAAAGCTGTAAAACGTCAGGTCTTGTTTGAATTAAACACATTGGTTAACTGTTGTTTCAAACTTAAACTGAGTTTGTTTAAATAAGCCTAACTGTTGACATTTCATGTGAAATGTTCCCACTGATTTACTGGTTGCTTCTGCCACGCTTGTGGAACAGGTCTGTTAGGAGTCAATTTACAAACAATTTCAGTAGAAGATGCTGGGATTTTGTCACAAGTTTGGAGTATATGTAAATTGATTGTTCCTCTTATGTGTTTAAACATGTTTGTCCTAATGCAATTGAATACTATTGTAATTGTTTAAGGAATTTCTTCCTTGGAAAATGATACTAGACTGTCATACTCCACTGCACTGCTCTCTGGGTAAAATCTGCAGCTAAAAACCTAAATTGTTTTTATACTTTTCTTACCTGCAATGTGATTTTAAATACACAGGTGTTGAAGATAAGGAAAGCTGGCATGGAAAGCCCCTTCCAAAAAATATGGCTGAGCAAGTCATTCAGGAAATAGATGACAGAATCCAAAATAAGAAAAAGCTGTCTCCAGCCCTTCCAGAAGAAGATGCCCCTATAGTAAATATTAGAAACATTAAGATGCCATCTCCACCAACTTACAAAGTGGGAGAAAAGGTATTCCCTTCTTTTTCACTGTTTGTCAGATATTTCAGAGTGAGACTGTTTAAATGGATGGCAGGAGGTTTTGTGTTATCCCTTGCCACAATTTCAACTACCCACCTCTTCTCAGTAGGCAAACACCTATTTCTGTGGTGTGACATAGACAGTCAACTTGCAGAGTATTGAAAGGGTATATTAAAATATGAAGATTCAAATCACTCTTCTTCATTTCATGATCATTACCAACTTTCTAAACTACTTTATGTGTGTTTAAAATTGAATAAACTCCATGAGGTTCAGTGAATTTCCATGATTGGAAAGCAGGGTTTTAAACATTTCCTAGCTGGATTGGAGGGGAGTTGCCGATTTCAGCACAGGTGTATGTCTTAATGCTTCATTGTGGTTTTCTTTTTTTTTTTTTTTGTTTGCTCTTCTGTGTGTCACCGTTCTCATATGTACTTTTGATACTGGTTATCATTGAAAAACAAGAAAATAGGAAGAATAAAGTTACACCATCCCTGCTGTGTTTTTCTTTTGCAGTGGGCTACCCGCAAAGCTTACGGGGTTGCGCTTGCAAAACTGGGCCACGCTAACGATCGAGTGATTGCTCTGGATGGCGACACAAAGAACTCCACCTTCTCAGAGCTCTTCAAGAAGGAACATCCCAGTCGCTACATTGAGTGCTACATCGCCGAGCAGAACATGGTAACTCCTCCCTTGGGTTTATGAAAGACTGGTGTAACCGTTCAGTGTGAGTCCCCATAGAGTGGGGGTCTAATACTTGCTTTTCAAATACTTTTATGAGGTAATTGTAGCAATGTACAATTTAGGAATCTTTTTCTAATGTCCATTTTGCTAAAGAAGGGCCCTTTTAGTAAATACCAGTTCAAATAACACAGGTAAATCCATTCCCTCTTAGTAGTGATGATTTTTGTCTGTTGGAGATAGCAAGACTGTGTCCTTTGGACTGAAAACATAAGACTTTGATCCAGGAGAAGAAAGAGGGGGATAAGTCTTAAATATCTGTGAATGGCTGCTTGAAGCAGATAAAGAAGTTGCCAGTAAGAATCAACAATAACAGCAGTTGAAGCAAGGAGCAGAGGAGATGCAGGAGGATAGATACAGGGAGGATGAGTTGCCTCCTTTCCTTTTTGGAAAAGCCAGCAATTAGGAGCAGGACTGGACAGAGATTTTTAATCTGCATTGAGAGCTTCTTGCTGAATTTTTAGGGCAGGAAGTCCCACAGACAATGACTTGGAAACAACTGATAAGTGAGGAATTCAGTGTTTCGTACAATCTCCCTCTTTCAGGTGAGCATTGCAGTTGGTTGTGCCACTCGTGACAGAACTGTTGCTTTTGCCAGCACCTTTGCTACCTTCTTCACACGGGCGTTCGACCAGATCCGCATGGCTGCCATCTCCGAGAGCAACATCAACCTCTGCGGCTCTCACTGCGGTGTTTCCATCGGTAAGGGCAGCCTGGGCTTCCTCATCAGCCCTCCCCAGCCCTGTAGTGACAAGTGTCTGGCAGTCAGACAGATCCTGTGCTGTGGAGACAATCAGTACTGGGGTGCTGTAACAGTGGCAGCATTGATAGGAGGAAGTCATATTTGCAAAGCCACGTTTGTGAGACACACTGTTGTATTTAGAAAGAATGAGAAAAATTTCAAGGTGTCATCCACTTCTTTTCTCTTTGGCCTGATGAAAACAGGACTTTTTCCTACAACCTTTTCTGTTGTACTGACATAAAGGGATTGGACAGAAACTGAGCAGTTTAGGTTGCTGTTCATCTTTGCAGTTGATGTCTTCTGTGGTGAGAATAGTCATGTGTTTACTATACCTGTTTCCCAGTCTCTAAAGTGAGAAACTAATGATACTGTTCGTGCACAGATGTTCTTGTCCATCAATCTCAAAACCACTTTGGAGATCACACACTTGAAATAACTACTTCAACTTACCTCAGTATTTTTTATGACTGGAACTGTTAATATGGTGATTAAAAAAACCTCTTAAGTACTGATGAAACAGGAACTCTGAGGCTATTAGGTAATTCAGGAAATTGAATCATAGAAAGGTTTGGGTTGGAAGGGACCTTAAAGGTCATCTCGTTCCAACCCCTCTGCCATGGGCAGAGACATCTCCCACTAGACCAGGTTGCTCATAGTCAGGCAGGACTTACCCTTGGTGAAGTCGGGCTGGTTGTCTTGAATTACCTCCCTGTCCTCCATGTGCCTTAGTACAGCTTCTAGGAGGATCTATTCCAGGATCTTTCCAGGCACAGGGTGGTAGTTGGTAGTTCCCAGGATCTTCTCTTTTCCCCTTTTTAAAACTGGGTGCAGTGTTTCCCTTTTTCCACTCAGCAGGGACTTCACCTGACCACCACAACTTTTCATGGAGTTTGTCTTGGCAACTACATCAGTCAATTCCCTCAGGACTCCGGGATGCATCTCGTCAGCTCCCATAGATTTATGTATGCTGAGGTTCCTCACGTGGTCATGAACCTGATCTGTTGTGGTTTAATCTCAACTGGCAACCAAGTACCACAGGGCCACTCACACACTCCCTGCCCCTGCCGTGGGATGAGAGGAGAATTAGAAAAAAATTTGTGGGTTAAGAACAGTTTAATAACTGAAACAAAGTAACTTACACTTCTGCTACTACTACTACTACTAATAATAATAATAATTGTAATTATGAAAACAAACCCCAAGAAAAACAAGCACAGTAGAATTGCTCACCACCACTGACTGATGCCCAGCCTGTTCCTGAACTGTGGTCATTCCCTCCCAGCCAACTCTCCCCAGTTTATATGCTGAGCATGGCATTCTGGGGTATGGAATATCCGTGGCCAGCTTGGGTCAGCTGTCTGGGCCATGGTCCCTCCCAACCTTTTGTCCATCTCCTCACTGTCAGAGCATGAGAACACTGAAAGGTCCTTGACTTAGGATAACACCACACAGCAACAACCAAAACATCAGTGTGTTATCAACAGTATTCTCATCCTTAATCCAAAACACAGCAGTGTACCAGCTACTAAGACAAAAAATTAACTATCCCAGCCAAACCCAGGATATCTTACAGCAGAAGGAACTTTGCTCCCCGAGTCCCTGTCCTGCAGTCCATGCACCTGAGAGGTGTGGGAAGAGGGATTGCTTGTGGAGACCAAGGCAGCACAGCCAGCACATCTGAGCAACTGGCTGAGGGCCCTCACCAGCAGAACCTTCTTTGGTCTTGGCTTCCCACCATAACTGTTTGGAACACGTCAGTTCATATTGGGGTTTGACTTTGGTTTGAAGGAGGAAGAGAATTTTATTTTTTATCTGAAATGCATAGACATGACCTATGAAAACAGGAACAGACTTGCATACCAAGAAGGAAAATGCAAGTAGACGTTCATGCTTGAAAAACTAGTAGGTATTTCTAGGGAAAGCGAAAGGGAGAGCTGACAGGAGTGGTAAATTAAGGCTCTCTGCATACGTCAGTTTTTCAGCTTATTTGTTTTGGCTGACAGTATGATTTGGAGGAGGGTTGGATTTTTTTTGTTGTTTAAAACAAAATTGTTAATTTGACCTGTAATATTGGTAAATATTTACAGATGCTTCATAAACGTGTGTAGTCTCATCCCAAACCTCACACTTAACTTGTAGCAATATAGAGTACACTGGAGTAGAGACTGTAAGCAGAGTATATCAGATCATGACTTCTGTATGTCATTAAGGGAGGGATTCTATTACAAGCCTCTTTTCTTGTTAAAATCAGTCCTTCCACATCAGTTCAATCCAGTTTAAGACTTTTGCAAGCAGTGAAGCGTGTTGGTGCAAAAGCCAAGTAGGTTTGGTCTTTGCTCATTTAAGAAGATAAAACTCCTTTGGGTTACCCAAATTGTCTCCTAGAACTACACGTCCAAGTTTCAATTTTCAGCACACGAAATGTTCTGCTGGGAGCTGTGACTGTGAAGTGCAGACTTGGATTTATAAAGTTGTTCTAGGTACAAATCTCATTCAAGCCTCAACTTGATTTTCAAAAAAAAAAATTCCAACCCAAAGTTTTGTGACTTACATAAAGAGTTATAAAGACATTTATTCAGATAAATCCTTCAGCAGTTAAAAAATTCAATTTTAAATGGAAGGGTATGAATGAAGTGTACTTCCTATTAGAACTTTGGGCCTGCATGGAATTCCAGATCTGCATGGAAATCAGAATCTAATCTGGATCTGTGGTGAAAATTGAAGTTTTATGTATGCAGTTCTAGGTAGACCTGGGCTTCTGCTGAATTGAAATTTGGACCCATTAAATTTATGAGAAATAACTGTCACAGTGACCTTCTGAACTTGTACTAAGTTCACTCCTAGACCAATAGTTGCTGATGGACCAAAACATTAAATAAGTTTTAAGGTCATAAAGAATAATGGAAAAATTTCAAACGGAACATACAGGGAAAGAAATCATAGTGTACGTGTCAAAAATAGAAACACCAATTGTTTAAACTGTTTTATATCCTGGACATTTGCTACTGTTCATATTAAGCACTTCTTTTATTAAGCTATAAATGTAGGTTTTGCAGATGTAATTGAGAATTACACTCTCATTGTATCTGTGGTACTCCAAAACCATATAAATTGGGATTTTCATAAAGACTTGGGGCCAAACTCAACTTGATGCTAGTCCTTAAGTTACTTTGAATTGAATTGAAGAGCTCTGAAAGCTGGTGGTATTGGCACCACCATAGCAAAAGCAGGACAAGCATGAGTAACCCTCTATCTTGGATAAGACTCAGATTCAGGTTATTAAAATTATCACCTGATAATTTTATTCATAATTTCACTTTTCTTCCATGTCTTCATTGTGTGGGTGCATTTTAGGAAAGGAGA
Source organism: Atrichornis clamosus (assembly GCA_013400975.1). NCBI lineage: Eukaryota > Metazoa > Chordata > Aves > Passeriformes > Menuridae > Atrichornis > Atrichornis clamosus. The sequence continues at coordinate 16,072 of WBMZ01015073.1, forward strand.
GTGCCCACTGGGATCCCTCTCATTCAGAGTGCACACATTTAGAAACTGTGATGTTGAGAGGTTTTTTTCATGTCATGACTGAAAGCCGAGTCCCTCTCTCTCCCTGGTCGGTGCTCACTTTATTAGTAATGTACAGTGGCAGAGTTCAATGATTGACCTCTTTAACATGTTTAAAGTTCTTCAGAATTTTGTGCTGCTCTTAGGAAAATATTCTCCTCCTTCCTCGTGAACTCGTCCTTCTTGAATAACAGGTAGCGGGTGCATGTGGGAAGGCTCATTGCCCTGCTGCTGCAGGCTGTGACATGACTGGATTCAGAACTCTTTGCATGGTTGGTTTGGAACAGTGCCATTCCCAAAGCTCCGTTACATAAGGTCATTGGGGGCGGGGGGTGTTGTGGTGGTTGTTTCTTTACCTATGGAAAATCATGGCATCCAGCACGTGTCCTGGCTAACGATTCTTTCTCATAGATCTGCAGTTTATGCCATGAGGCGCTTGAGTTGTTAAATTAGCAACACAGATGCCCTATTGCTCCTTAAAAGACCTTTTTACGGTATTAAAAAATACATACATACCCTTCATTTAATCTTGAAATGTGCCTAAGAATTTGAGAGTAGTTGTACCAATCGCATTCTGCATTTCTGATGGAACATATGCAATTCTCCTTTCACATTTCCAGCAGTTTAAATCTGGAGGAACACTTATTGACAAGTATAAATTTTGCTTGTGTAGCCTCAGTACATGTAAATCATGCTCAGATATCTTGTGACCCTCTTTCTGTATCTGTACCCTTCCTATCTGGTTGTATTCCTTTTGTGTTGCTTTATTGTTATACTTTATTTCCTATTTTTTCTTTTTAATCCCAGTTCTCTTTCTTTTTAGTCTCTTTCTATCCTTATTTACTGTTTAGATGGTTCCAAGTTTAAGGAGAAGATGATTCTTTTCTCAAGCAGGTAGACTTGCATGTTGTGTGTGTGCCTGATTTTATACTTTTTTCTTTTTTGCCTGGTTTACGTTGAACCTCACCTATATTGAGTGATTGTCAAAAATGTGCACTTGCTCTTTTGTAACTCTGGCTTAATTCTTTTAGGTGAGGATGGGCCATCTCAGATGGGACTGGAGGATCTGTCCATGTTCCGGGCTATTCCCAACTCCACTGTGTTTTACCCCAGCGATGCTGTAGCCACTGAAAAAGCAGTGGAAATAGCTGCCAACACCAAGGTTTGCATCACAGTATTTCTAAGCCAGAGAATAATTCTGTCTTTTGTACTACTCTTGTTGTTTCTGGCATGTTTCTTGCATGTCTCTACCCACATAAATTCTTCCAGAGGCTCCAGCATGGCAGTGGGATGTTTTCTTTGCAAGGAAAGGTTGCAGACATTCTGTCCAGGCTAGTGCAGAATGAACAGTGTGGAATGCTGTGGCCAGATTTGGAGAGATTGCACACCAAGTGCAACTTGAATCTGTATTAACTCAGAGTAAGGGTAAATGTAACTGTCTTAGGTCTTTAGCAAATCTAAAAGTGCAGTCCTAGTACAGTATCTCTGGGATCAAAATTGAAGCTGGATATGGAAAGATAAATTTTTATTGAGGATTTTTATCATCTCCTTGATCAGTATTTCTGTTGGCTGCCATAGGAGTTTTTCTTGAGAAAGGAGCAAATGATCTGAAAAATTTCAATCTTGCTGCTACAGCTTTTCAGTGGAGTGTGGAAATTTAGTGTGTAACAAATGTGATGAGTGGTTTGTGGAGAAAAAGATGTGTGATGGGGAAAGGAGTGTGAAGAAGAGATTGAAGTACAAGTGTGCTACTTCTTCTGGAAGGGCATCTGAACATTAATTGATAGAAAGCATTTTTCCTTGCTTTCAGGCTAGCATTTCTTCTTTTACTTAAAATTCTTAGAGTAAAATTTGCACGTGTATGGTAAGGTTCTAATATTCTAATTAACTCCAGTAGGATTCTCACAAGAGAACAAAAGAGAAATAAAGATACTGAAATCAGAAGGACAACTGTAAGTTATCAGTATGATTTAAGAGGAGGTGAAGTGTTTTGAACTGTTTGAAGCAGCCAGCTCCTGAAAACAGACTAATGGGAATTGGTGGAGCAGAGTTTACTCATTAGAATCAGAGGTAACATAGATGGGTGAACACCAGACAAATAGAAAAAGTCATTTTGCTGTATTTTTTTCATAGGGTGTACCAACCAGAATGTCAGCACCTTTCTGTGTTTGTAACTTCTAACATGTTTACTTTGGAAACAGGGCATTTGTTTCATCAGAACTAGTCGTCCTGAAAATCCTGTCATTTACAACAACAATGAGGACTTCCATATTGGACAGGCAAAAGTAAGTACTGCACAAAGAAACAGAATCAGAAAAAATATGCTGTGTTCCTTTTGTAAAGGCCCTTTTCCCCCTAAAGCATTACAATGCCAAAGATTTGATCTTTTTATTAAAATCTCTAGGAATATAAAGAAATCAGTTAAGATTTAGTGTTAAAAATACATGGACATGTTTTCTTGCAGGTGATTTTGAAGAGTAAGGATGACCAAGTGACTGTGATTGGAGCAGGAGTCACTCTGCATGAAGCTCTGGCTGCAGCAGAGCAGCTGAGAAAAGGTGGGGCTTTTTTCCTTTTTGTCATTTAACACAGCAAAAAAATCAATACCAGTGAGCCTAACTGCTCACCCTTTGTACTGGCAAACATTAATTACACTGCTCAGACAGCTAGTCAGTCACCAGTTAGCTGATACCCTACAACACAGCCTGTGTCTGCCAGTGCTTGATGGAGTAGGTTTTAGTTGGCTTAGCAGCATTAGTAGCCGTGAAAGCTGCCAAACTGATCAGACCAAGGGCTCCTTAGAATTACTAATCTGTGTGATAGTGGGCTGTGGGCAGAGGCTGTGTGAGAAGCAGGAGTGGCACATGGTCTGGGCGGGCCAGGTACAGCACAGCGGCTGCAAACAGGCCGGGGCCACGCACCAAAGCACAGCTGTCACCTGTGTGCCCAGGGCACCCGGGTCGGGACACTGCTGGCTTGGGTTCCTTTGTATGTACCAGCTCTGAACTGGCATGGGAGGGACACAATTCTCTGTAGAATTGTAGTGCTCAAGTGCGCTGACATCTCACAGCATGATAATCCTTCAATGAAATCAGAGAGAAACTGGCAAAAACCCATCTGTGAGTCAGGGGCTGTGCCCAGGAAGAGATTACAAATAGCAGGAGATAATACAGTAATGCTGCCTGTGGCTTATGGGGAGCTTTGTGTGCAGTGTCTGAGTGGACTGATATTTCGTCATGACCTTGAGTCACCAGCTTAGGGTACTTTGAAAGTTGTATTTTCAGATTCATTGTTACTTTTCTACATTTACTGTGCTTTACAATGCTCTGCTGATCTTGAAGTGTGAGTAACCACCTCTGGAGAGATTATCTCGTAGTGTAGAGGCAGTGTCTAATACCCAAAATGTACTGGCCACTAAAGAGCCTTCAGTCACAAAACTGTGACAATAGGGCCTCTTCATGTGTAGGAGTTGGCCCAGTGTGAGGCCAACCAGGATCAGACAAAACCTCACGTAACTGCTATTCTTTATAAACAATTGCCATTTGTGTGCAGCTTTAATGAGCCATCTGGCCCTGCCTTATGAGGGCAGGACAGATGCTGGGTTTGGTGCCAACCAACCTTAAGGGTGCCCCAGTCAGGCTGGGCAGTTCAGACAGGCATACCTGAGAGGTGGCAGCCTGCAGTGAAGAAAGAACTCAGAATACCTACAGACCAAAGAATCAGGAGGAAATTGTACTTGGCTTGACAGTAAAGTTAAAGGTAACATAAAGATCTGGGAAAAAAATTGCAATTGACAGTCTGAATAAGGAGGATTTTCTGGTGACTGGATTCTGCTCTTACCTGGGGGAAGGCCAGTTAGACGACTGTTTTACTGATGGGGCCTCCTAGTAACCTTGAGTCACTTATCCAAGCTCTCTCCATCATGTCTGTGAATAAATGGCTATCACTATTCCACAAGGTGCATGGAGAAAGAATACATATTAAAATTGGGGTTGGCTGGGTTCTGTGGTAGATGAGCCATAGGTACAGGTAGCTGGAATTTCGTGTAGGCAGTTCTCATAATGGTGTGGAAGATCACAGCAATTGTCTTGCATGTTCCAAATTCATGTTGCAAATCATTTATTTATGCAGAAAAAATCTACATCCGTGTGATTGATCCCTTCACTATAAAGCCCCTGGATAAGAAGACAATACTTGAAAATGCAAGAGCAACCAAGGGGAGAATCATCACTGTTGAGGACCACTACCATGAAGGTGAGCAGGGTCTGGGAGGTCACAGCCCTCAGGGGCTGGAAGTTCCCTGTTTCTGACATGTCCCTGTTTATGACATGACAGAGGAGTATGGGACCTGAAGCTGTCATTCCATTAAAGCAAAGGAGAGATTTCAGCCTTTTTTGTTGCTGTTAGGATTACAAGGTGACACTGAGGGTTGAAAGTTTCCTAAGATGTAATGGGTTAATCAGGGCTGCCTTTCTGATTAACTCAGCCTTGTGTGCCCTTTGTGTGCTTGGTCCCAGTGAAGTCTGGATTCATTTTGTGTCCCTTTTGTAAATTCCTGCTGCACTGCAGGGGTTCTGCACAGAGAGTTCTGTGAATGGCTGTAGAGCAGCTGCTCTGCAGGTGTGAAATTGCAGGAGAGACCATTGCTGGGCAGGTTTCTTAAGTATTCCATGTATCCTAAAGCTTGGCTCCAGGTTGCTTGAAATCAGATGGTCCTGGCAGTTTCCACAGTTTTTCCACAGTTACTCTGGGATAAATTCCTCCCTTTTTCTTCTCCACTATCATAGATTTCTACTAATAGAAATTAGTAGATATGAGATTGTTACTCTTATTTGAGGTGAGCATCACTCTTGTCAGGTACCTGAAGTGAGCTGGTTCTACCCTAAGTGCTGGATACACCCTACTTTTGTTCCAGACTATAGATGGTGATAGATCACTGAACCTCATCATTTTCTAGCTTAGTGTTCAACTCTACACCCTACTTTTGTTCCAGACTATAGATGGTGATAGATCACTGAACCTCATCATTTTCTAGCTTAGTGTTCAACTCTACACCCTACTTTTGTTCCAGACTATAGATGGTGATAGATCACTGAACCTCATCATTTTCTAGCTTAGTGTTCAACTCTGGACAAGTATTTTACTGCAGGTTTGCAAGATGGCAGAATCTTGACTCTGAGGTGCTGAACAGGAGCTTTGTGCTGACACAGTGCTCTCCTATGCAGGCAGGGCAGGTGTCTGTGCATCAGAACCCTGAGTACATTGCAGGCCCCACCAGGCTGATCTGACCAGCTGCTTCCACAGACGTGCCCCTGGCTGGAGGCTCAGTTTGACTGGTTAAATCCCACCATGCCTGGAGCTGTGGAAAGCCCTGTGATCCTGGATATATCCTGGCTTAAAGGCAGCACCAGGATGCCTCTTCTACCAGGTCTCAGAGCACATGCTTTTGACACAAGTTCTGATTTCTTCTTCCCTAGTACTTGTGCTTCCAGTGTCTCTCCTGCCTCCATGCAGTTGCCATTGCATCCTTTGTCCATGTGACTGGTAGTGACTCAGTCAGAGCTGAGCTCTGAGCAAAGGTTGTGAATATATTACATAACCCAGAGAGGTGCCCAGCGGCACGTACAGGCATTGTGAAAAGATGGAGCTCTGAAGTGCTGTTGAGATTGGTTGGAATTTCAGCACATTAAGTACTCTGGTAAATACTCTTCAGTCTAAGTGTATTTTTAAACCTGGTTCTCGGTGACTGATGCCGAGGTGGTGAGAGCTTGCTGACAGTCCTGTGCCCTTGAGAGGCAGGTGTTTCTTCCTGCTGATTGGTGAGTGCTTCAGAAATGTCAGCCTGGCTGTCCTCAGAATGCCTTTGATATAGGGCAGGGTTTTCACTTCACAGTTGGCCAACTCAGACACATGTGATTGGTGTTTTCATAAGCCTGAGAATGGAGGCTGTACCTTGCAGGGCCCTTTGCTCAGACACACACACAGTGCGGATGTTCCGTGCCCGGACACCAGGATCCATGCCCTGTCTGCCCTCTCTCCACAGGTGGCATTGGCGAGGCTGTGTGTGCCGCTGTCGTGGGCGAGCCCGGCGTCACCGTCAGTCGCCTGGCTGTGTCCCAGGTGCCCCGCAGCGGGAAGTCAGCCGAGCTCCTGAGGATGTTTGGCATTGATAAGGATGCCATCATGCAGGCCGTGAGGGCAGCGGTGTCCAAATCGAGGAACGCGGAGTAGTTCGAAGCATCTCGTGCTGTGTTATGGAAGAGCTGTGTTCGGAGAGGTACTGTCAGGTTAAGGCAGGCAAAGGTGCTTTATGTAGAGAGTTCTAATAAAAATACCAGCTTAAAAAACCTCCTGGGGCTTCATCTCTTTTTTTTCTCTGTGGGGTTTGGTGTAGTGGGGCAATATCTGAATGTTTTCAGTCCCTACTCTTCACGTTGCCCCCAGCCATTTCAAACCAAAGGCAAGGAGGAAGTACTCAATGTGCTGGGTAATGAAAGTGGAATGAGATGTTCCAGGTCCTGGGGAGGCAGCAGGGAGGTGGGGGCCCTGGGCTCAGGTAGAATGTACTAAATGGTCCTGCAGAGAGCACCGGCTCAGTGAAGGAAGTTGAAATTCTTCATAGAACTTGCAGTTTTGAGTGCTTGGCCAATGCTGCAGCAAGGGTGATGCTGAGATGGACTAAAGAATAATCTGGAAGAAGAGCTGGAAATTCCCAGATACCTGAGAGGATGCAGCTGGATGTGTAAGTTGCTTTTTCTCCTATAGAATTGACTTTTCTCACGTAACCTTCTCTAAGTTGGCTGAGCTCTTCATCTTACATGGTGGGATGCACTGCATGACTTTTTAATGTTTTGCTGGTTTTAAATGTTTTGCTTATTTTACCCTTAAGCAGTTTATGTTAAAAAAAATTAAAAATTCATTGTTGACTGCAGAGTACCATATTTAAAACATTTAGTATTGAAATATGTTTCTCTTCCTGACTGTTCCAGAAATTGCCTTTCAGAAGGACATTACACAGCAGAGGACACAAAAAAGCCCTTTTCATCAGAGCAGGGTGACTCTGTAGTTTTCAGTTCACCCGAAAGCCATTTGCCATTAACAAGGCTACAGTGGTCTGAGCCAGACTTTATCTGCAGACTAACATGAAATGAACAGTATTTTGCGATAGCAGAATATTTCTACAAAGACATGCAAATAGTACATGTAAATAAGAATATAAATACTATTAAATAACTTGGTATTCATCCTTCTCGCACAATTTAGCCTCGAGGTGTTGGGTAGCTGCTGTGCTGTGTTGCTGCAGGCCTGGATGCCACTGTTTGTGTTTCTGGCAGCGCAGCTGGAACTGCAGAACATGAGAGTGATCAACACTGGTGCTTAACATTAAGTACAACAAAAAGTAACCTTCCTGATTTTCTGAGCAAGGCCTGAAATTGTTCCTCTAAAACTCTGAGCTGTTTGGGTTAACAGCTTTCAGATCTCCATTTCTTTACAAGTCCATGTTTTATGGCTTTTTCTGTCTGACTTGTTGCCTTCACCGTTCTACGGGTATGAAGACTTTCCGTTTTTACTAAAAATTTAGATACCCTCTTTGTTGCAGTCTGCCTATGATTGCATCTTTGTAATGTGTAACACATCCCTATAAACTGAAAGGAATGTCAGAGTTCCACTTTTACTTTACTCAAAAAAAGGTTGGGGGATGAATCAAATCAAGCACTTTGTTATTCCCCTCAGAAACGATGAAATTTGCTGTTGTTAATAATCTCATTACTGCACCACTCTGTCAGTGCATGTAACATCTCCCCAGCTCTCCTCAGGTGCAGTCGCTGCCCGCCCACTGCTCCGAGTTCTGCCACAATCAATTAATCAGCCCCGGCGCCGGCCCTGCCGCGGCTCAGCTGGGGGAGAGCGCCGGCCTCGCCTGCTCTGGGCAGCACAGGGGCTGAGGGGACGCAGCCAGAATTCCTACAGACACAGCCAGAGCCTAATCCAGAACCAGCACGGGACAATACTGCTCTGGGGATTTTGGTACCCCACAGGCAGACTAATATGGCTGCATAGGGGAAGGAAAGTGAATGTGTTTATATTTAAACAGAATTAAACACAAATATGCATCTGGATTGTCTTCCAAGCTCTGCCGAGCCACAAACTTCTTCAGAATCAAGAGCAGGGCCTCATACCCCAGTTCCAGGTTTATTTTTGATGGAAAGGACTGATGTTTTTCAGTGGTTTCACATTTCAGTATTTCACATTGGCCCAGTAGTTTTTCGGTTCACCTCATAAAGTGGTTCATTTAGTACTGGAAATTCAGACAGCTGGGTTTGGGGAACTCTCCTGAAATACTCCTCCTAGGCAGCTTTTCTCATACCTGTGTGATGAAGAAAAAACAGAGCTGTCAGGACTGCTGTGTTAAGATTGTCTTGTATCCATTCAGCTTTCCAGGATTCTTCATGTTTTTTGTCCATCAACATGGATAAATGTGAGCCAGGAGTCTGTCTGAAGACCCAACAAGTGAAGCCTGCCCCCACTCTCTGAGTTTTTATGTGAGCTATAGAATTCTTCTTATGCAGACACTGTCAGGAAATAGTTAATACCCCATACAGGGTGTAGTATTAAAAATGTGAAAATGTTCTGCCATAGGGAAAAAGTCAAGAAAAATTAATTTTCAAACTCAAGCAGTTATAATGAACTGTAGTAAAATACTTTTTTTTTAGGCAGTAAGATTGGAAATTGTCATTTAAATAAGTTGGTCTTAATACTTGACCGAACCCAAGTACCCAGGAAGGTCTAGGGAAGACAGATGCTGTCAGTAAAAAGGGCACTATTACCTCTTGGCCTGAATCTGTCAATCAGAGGAACAAAGCTGTCAAGGACGCTCCGAATTCGGTACACTGGTTGTGAAAACAAACATAGAAGATAAGCAATATTAAAAAAAAATAGAAAAATGGCAAAACCCAAACAGTGACGCTTGTTTAAACAAGCACTTTTGCAATATCATTAATAACAAAGTACTGATCAGACTGAGTCGTGAGAGAAGCATCCACAACCTCCCACCGGGTTAACGTGAGATTACAGAGGAGACAAGTTCTTGGTTGGGGAGCTGTAACTTGCTGCTGGAGCCAGCTCTCCTACACCATTCCTAAGGATTGCCAAAATGCCCATTTTTTAATATTTCCGGTAGCTGCTGCCATCCAAGTTCTGCCCGGAGCTCATCCTGGGTCCCAGGGGAACGCATGGCAGCTGGAATGCGCAGCATCTTATCCGGTGTATCTGGGAAGACTGGGCCTTGCTGCTAAAATTACACATTGTCATGGCAACACAGCATTCGGCCATTGCTGCAGAAAGAGGTGACTCAGGGTCTTGTGATCATTGAGAAGGAAAAATGAGTCAACCTCTCCCTTGAGCAGCACTAAGGCTGCTTGTGTGCAGCCCCACTGTAGCTGGGGGATGTTGGGGGATAGTTACGGGGTGAGTTACGGAACCTCGGCCCCAGCGGGTTTATGGCCCGGTGGTGACTGTGTGACCTTGTCCTTAGTGCAGGGACAGAGCTGATGCTATAGGGACACTTACCTAGACCAAAGTATATCCCAGTGGTTTCCAGGGAAGCAAAGGTGATTAAACCAATTCCAAGAGAAATAGTCCAATCTATGGCAACAAAATAAATGTTGGTTTTGTTCATTTTTCTAGAGCGCAACAATTCATCCTTCTGTTGAATCTTGCCTTACCTTTGTGGTAGTAGTAGCAAACTAGTAAAGCTCCAATTGCAAAGCAAAGAATGACAAAATGAAAGAATTCATCTGAAATTGAGAGAAAAGATTTATGTCACAACTGCAGCCATGGCCCTTCCAAATACTCCTTTAGTTACAGAGTACCACTGGAAAGAAATCAATTTCCCTGAAATGTCTCATGCATTAGGCACTTCTCATTGCGAGAAGCCTAGATGATTTTCATCAAGATGCACTTCAAAGTACTCATGTTGGAAAAATAAAGACGTTTTTGAACCTGAGATGTTATAATTGGACTAAGGTTCAACAGGTTTGACATCAGTTTGATTTAATAAATAAATTACCATCCTTCCGTATGCCCATCCACCGTACCGTCCACTGAGGGGGGCGAGCGCTCTCGTTCTCATATGCTACCAAAAAGAGATGTCTTTTATTGTCATGGAACAGTGACATTAAGAAGTTTAAAGTTTATTTCCCTTTTTATGTCTTAAATAGATTGTCAGAGCACAATATATGTAAAACTGTTTGTTGATCTGTGAGCCTTTCAGAAAGATCAAATTAGCAATTTTAAAATCAACCCGAAGAGCCTGTTTTTAAAAATGAATTTAAAAACCAAGTATAACCAGATGGCTGCATTAACAATACTGAATTGTTTTAAAGCACTCTGGGTCTTTTCTGCCTCTTCTGGGACAATCCATAGTCTCAGAATTACAGTGGGGGAGTAAAGCCATGGTACAAGGGAGCTTCAGTTTGATTCCTGGGTGCTTTGCACAACCACAGCTACAAGAATAAAATCCCCTTCATTACTGAGCGTGTGAGAACCACCCCTCTACATAACTCATGTCAAATACTTCTGCACTTCCCAAATTAAAACCTGCAGCTGAAATGAGTCTCCTGTAGCTATACTGGCACAGAGAAAGAACAAACAAGGTATTTCAGAGGTCTAAAAACACAGCAATTTGCTATTTGTCGTGAGCAAAGTTGCCAAATCTGTTCTTTCTCCAACTGTATCAGCAGAAAGAACTGGGTATTTTATCATCTCTCCAACGATGGGTTCAAAGCAGCAGATTTTTTCCTTTTCTCTTTCTTAATGGCTTGAGCAGCCCCTGAGGCACCTGCTGCACCCAAGCCTTTGGGAGTTGTTTGAGCACAAGTTTTAGATGCTGGTTTTCCTTACACTGGGCTGTGCATCCAGACAACCCCCACCTGGCAGTGACTTTTCTGTAAGAGGTGAGTACTGGAAATGCTCTCTCCATGAGCTGCAGACTTTTGCTGTGGTGCTTTTGAACCATGGACCAACTAAACCTTGCCAAGAAATCCTGTTCTGGGTCACTTAATATAGGTGTCACATTTTTGAATGTTTGATTCTTTAAACATTCTAGATTGATCACATTCTGGTTTGGGGACAAACCAGGACATCAAAGAGCTGGTTTTGCTCTCATCACTAAGCAAAACTCAGCTCTGAAAGAGTATCCACAAGATGAACTTTTGTTTGCATGTTTGTACTCACCATCTGCAACTGAATCTTCTCTTCTGGTAATCTCTGGAAAGCAATATGGTTTTGTTATTTCTGATGGTAAAAATTCAAATATAGAGCTTGCACCATTCTCAGCACTTAGAAGCATAACAAGTAATCACCTATCTGGTATGGACAGAACAGTACTTGAAAGTGCTAGGGAACAAAGGAAGTTTAAAGGGACCAAGAACACATAACAACTATTCACAGTGATCCCAGCTTCTCTGAAATAGCTGGGCAGTACATCAGTGGCCTCCATGTTAATACTCAGTTGCTAAAACTGAAACTAAACCCAAGCAGAGCTGGGATCAGGAGCACAGCATGTGTGTATCACCTGAACCTGTCCAATGCAGCAGCCAGGGTGTCCTGCACTAGCTAAACATTTTCAGTCTGGTGTATTGAAGTAATCTAAAACTGAAGTAACAAAACCTGGGGCAAGTGGTAGAGGTCAAACACCAACTGGAAAAGCACTGAGACCCTTCCTGCAGCTGGCAATGTGGGGAGAATATGGCACTGCAATGTATCCCTCTGCCCTGGTGTTCTGTGCAGCTCCTTGGGGATAGGTAAAACCTCCCCGAGGGTTTATGCTGCAATTTCTATGTTCTGCACTGCACAGAAGTGGCTGAGCGAGGTCCTCTCCAAAGGCTGCTCCAAAGGGCTGTTTGCCTCTCCTAACTCATCCTCTGGCCTTGGCCTGGGCACAGGAGAGATGAGCTCAGTAATGCAGTTAATTGGCAATGTCCTGCTATGGGCTTTTTGCACTCATTCTGGGGCTGTGCAGCAGTGCCTGGTAGGAGGAAATCTGCCTTCAGACTGCCTGTCTGTGCAAGCCTCTCAGCTGGCACTGTTGCTCTGTTGTTTGTCATCTTGCTTTCATCTGGCACCTCCTGCTGGGAATGCTCTGAGCTAAGGCAGGAATGCATTCACTGCTTGCAGAAACCAGGTTCCAGGTCCCTCTGTCTTGTCCTCCTGTTCAGCAGGAGATAGAGGGCTTCAGGGAATGCTGAAAGCTGCCTAGCTTTTTTGGGAAAGACTGAACAGTTGCCCAATAGAACAGCTGGGTTTTTCCCTAAAAAATACAATGACTGCTGTGAGCTGATCTTGTAAGAACCTGGCAGGCCTACGAAAACGGGTTAATGTGCTAGAACACCTTGTACAAATCACCTGCTGTCAGCCAGCTTTGCAACAGAATGTCTGCACCACACCCAGGTCCAACACCAGGCTAACTGGAAACCAAGGGATTTACAGCCAGGGAGTTATGTTTTTATGTATCAGCAGGCCAGAAAGAAGATAGTACAGTTATAGTTATCCTTCCAGCAGGATGAGGTGACCTGGGAGCGCTTACCTGAGTCTCTGTAGGGCACCACCTCTGCTGGTATTCCTAAAACGTGACACAAAGATGAGGTAGGTTAATACCTGCAGTGTGTGTGTCTGGTGCCAGTGCCAGCCCATGCAACTCCCTGAAATCAGTGAGGGTGTGTAACAGAGACAAGCAAGACACCAACTCCAACACCTTAGAGAGGGTGGCTCTGCTGGGGGTTATGAAGTCTGAAAGTGGGAAACATGACTGGATTACTAATTATTCTACTACCCATATTCCATCTCTCAAAGTATCTGGAGTCAGGTAGAATCAGACTCCTGTGAGACAAATTACATCTCCTAATGTCAATTTAAATGAGCTGCTCTTATATCTGGGCTGAGCTCAGTTTAAGACATTAATTAAAATATTAAAGCCTTATGGTTTTTATATCCATCGTTCTACAGCTATTTCTGTGTATTGACACAGCGTATTTTCTTAATCTACATTGTACTTACTTTCCATTTTTCCTTTGGAAGGAAAGGAAAAGCCTCAGGAACAAGGTGGTCCTCACTAATATCTCCAGTCAGTGCTGTGGGCTGACTGCAGACCCTGTAAGTAGTGGCTGTGACAGATGTTTTCAGAACTCTTTTGCTGCAGCTGTGCAGACCCAGGCAGCAGGATTCCCCTCACAACAGCAGATTTTGCTGTTCTCCTCTAAGCACAGGGCATGGCTGACTGTCAGCATTACTTTAGCTTCATCTTGTAAGAAATGTCTTTTCTACAGCCAAATTCTGACTTGTTGCTCTTCTACATCTACACATGTCAATACACATTTGTTCAACAGCCAAACCAAAGAATGCAAAAAATTATCCTTTTTTGGTTTTTATTGGTTGTCTCTAGTAAAAGCCAATACTGTTGTCACTTTGTCCTACCTCCAAGTAACTGGCCTTCAGTCTTCTGTCTTCCTAAATCTTCCTCATCACTGTCTGGATAAGGGAAAGTGTTGGTTCATCAGATTAAAGAAAAGTGTACCAGCAGCATCAGAAACAACAGCACGGTAGTTGTTTGCTCATAATATAATCATGTAAAGGTAAAAATCAAGGCTTTGAAATGCAAGGATCACTATTGGCTGTTTTTGCCTCACAGCTCTCTTCGAAGTTGGCAGAACAGGTGAAAACCAGCAAAATCTGAGGTTGGAGTAACTCACATAAAGGGGTGTAGTGAGAAGTTACGATCTTTCATTTGGGGAAGAAATCTTGCAGAAGATTTCTATGTTTCTGAAACCTCCAACTTCCACAAGAGGGGGAGGCAGACACTCTTTTGCTGATAATGAATCTACAGGTACTGATGATTTTTTATGTTCTCTCTTTTTCACAATTTCTTACTTTATTCAGAGCTCTGCAGAATTGCCACTGAATTGCTGCACATCTCCTATGTCAATCTCTTACAAATATGCAGTCAGACTAAGTTATTTGCCAGGGAAAATAAAATAAATCCTCTTTACCTTGTGTATCTTCATCCATGGACTCATGGAATGAGTTTTCAGACTTTTTGTCCTCTTCTGAAAGTACAAAATTCCTTTCCAATCTCTTCAGGAGCTTCAATTTTTCATCTTTTTTTATATAGAGAGAGAAAAACATTATCGACAACTACATTTTCACTCTTTTACAACTACAGATTTCACAATGATTTATTAAAGGTTGCGTGACAGGAAATCAGACCTTTCTTCTTATTTCAGCTATGTTTTTTGCCCACAAAGGGTAGTACAAAGCATCAAATGAAAGCATCATACACGCAACAGTTTAGACTTTCTTAAATGGTTGTGGTAGACACCTAAAGTTTCATATTCTGGCCCTTAATTTACTCATAATGTTACCCCTGTGCAAATTCCCACTCCCTGAAGCTACAGCAGCTGCAGCGGAACGATGCTGTAGCTGGACAAGAGTGGCTCAGCCTGCCCTGGGCTACTTCAGCCGCGGGTTCCCTGAGCCGCCGCCGCGGTTGCAGCTCCCTCTCGTGGCACAGGAGCCCAGCCCTCACAGCCAGCTCCGGGGGAGGCTCCTGCGGGGGTGACTCGGCCCAGGGTGCCAGGTGCTCCTGGCTCGTGTGGCCAGAGGTGCAGGTGACTCTGAACAGCCTCACATCCAGCTCTGTGCTGGGGGCGGGGCTCTGAGCTGCTCGAGGCTGCTCACGGCACAAGGGCGGGAAGGGGGTCCTGTTGTGACCAACATTGCTACTCTGACTGATGACCAAAGCCAGGCTGTGCTCCAGGCTCTCTGCCCCTCAGGAACATGTTTGATCATGGCAGAAGCAGGAACAGGATGGCCTGGAGGGTCTCCAGTTAAATTCAGAGTCATCTTAAGTGAGTGCTGCTCTGTCATCTATTAAAGACAGTTAATGACTATAGACCCTGTGAAACTGCCCTCAGTTTCTTACTGCACAACCAGGCAAGTAAGTCTGTATGTTGTTGCCAGGTTCAGCACCCTGTGTGCCATCCCCTGTCCATTCCTTTTAGTGTTACTACATGTGTTGCTAGGGTCATTTACAAAAATATTTTCAGTGGCTCAGCTCTGATTTCTTAGCACTGTGAGAGCTCAGAGGGGTTCTGGCTGGCTGGTTAACAGTCCATGCAAAAAAGTGTCCTGGGTCATGAACCCAGCCAGATGGGACAACCTGGAGCACCGAGTCAGAGAAAACCTTCTCAAGTCAAACTTCTTTGGCAGCATAATCCCAGGATATCTGCTCTCCCTAAACACAGGAATTTTTTTCCCCCAGAAGAAGCTAAGTCAAACTACAGTAAAATACTAACTTTAGTTCCCATTACCACCACACCTAACTGCCTTTCCTGAGCAGTACTTTTAGACATTTCAGTTGTTCACTAACAATCACTTCCAAGCACATACCAGAGTTTTCAAGCTGCTGTCAAGTCCCACTAGCAATGCAGTAATTTTAGCAAAACAGCTGATGACAGGGAAGACAGGTAGGACTCACCCTTTCCCTTGGAGCTGGGCAGCTGCCTATACCCAGAGGGGTTGGATGCCTTCAGCAAAAGGTAAAGAAGAGCCACAGCCCTGACTCCTTTCTTCTCTATGGCTTTCAGGCAGGCAGCACAGCCTCCAGGCAGGACATCACAGCTGTTGAGGAGCTGTAAAGAAAGTCAGCAAATAGCAAACAGTCCTTCCAAAAACGCACAGCCTGTAAAAGCACACCCTGATGTGCAAACAAGTGTATCTCACCCAGTCTGCGGGAAATGTAACCCCCTACCCCTACCATACAAGGGGGAAACTGGGGACAAAGAGTAATGCCAAAGATGGAAAGAGAATGTAAACTCCATTCAGCAACTCAGAGCAGAGCTGTCAACTGGGCAAAAAAGCATCGTAGGCAATAGTTATTCAAAGAGCTGGAGAAATATAGCTATAGGGTCTGAAAATGCACATGCAATCACTGCAGTATCTTACAGCAAAGTGTCACTAACAATGGTCCTGCCTAGAAAACTGAGCTGAACTGATCCTGAGGAATTTATACAAAGACAGTTATTTTTGCACATGGAGAGCAATAAAGTCAAAGGAAGAGGTCTGAATCTCATTTATCTAAGTGCCCTTTTACACCTTTTAATATATTTTAATGTATCAGATAACTGGACTGTATTTTTTATCTCCCCAGAGTATAGTAGAAAAGTATAAAGTATCTGCATAACAAGGGTAAGTGTTTCTTTGGTTACTTACATTGTTCTTTTCTTCAGTATTCAGGATAGGTGGGTCAGTGCTGGCCAAGCATTTTACAAGTGATTCCCAGAAGGACTGGTTCGTTTTCTCGTGATTCTCCAAGTAATTGGCATCAGCAGCAAAAACTCTCTGTAAAATGTCTGTGAGGAAAACAAGATTGTCACTGTGCAGCAGTAGAGTTGGGTTGCATGGCAGTGTTCCTGTGGTGCTCAGTGTAGGTGTGGTAACAGACACCAGGCTCTAACACACTGCCCAATACCAGCATATAGGAAAGTTAGTGGTGCTGCATTGTATAAAGCATCTCAGTCTGCCTCAAAACAGCAGAAAAATGTCAGTAGTCCATAGAAATTACTGGTATCTCTGTGATGCTATTGTCTCAGAGAAGCACGGCAAGTGCTCCCAAAGTATTCCTAGCTATATAACAAGAGGTTATTCTGACCATGCTATTTCACAGAGAGGCAAGAGACCCCAAGGGCTGGATACCAAAGTACTGAGATTGCTCATTAGGCATTTAATGCACAGCAAAGTCTACTTCATGCATCTAAACTCCCACTAGCACGTGCCCAAAGCTTAACAGAAGCCTGTGAAAGAGCTGGGAATTGACTGTTGGTCTCTTTTTCAAGCAGGAGATGGACAGAGTGTGTTTTCAGAGGAAACAAATGTCATTGACTCATGACCACCCTAGCAAACAGTGCTGTAGAGTGTGCATGAGCCAAGGCTTTTATCTTTGTGTGCTCCCCTCACCTTGCTGTTCTTCAGTAAGATCTGGGATCAGGACACTTAAGTTCTCCATTGCTGCGGTGCCTGTTCAAAAGAGGAGAAAAAGCCTATTTAGAATCAGGTCACTGACCTTCCTGGTTTTCTGTCTTATGTTTGATTTTCTGCACACATGGCATCTCTCTCTAGGCCTTTCAGTTTTGAAATCACTTCTCTGTTTCACATCATGATTCATTTATCCTCCTGGGACCCAATTCTTTACTCCCGAGAGAGTCCTGCTGGACTGGTCTTTGGTTATTAGGAAAGAACAAAAGTCTGATCATCGTGAGTAAAACAAAAAGAAGTCAGACTTGATCACTCACATTGTTGGTTTTTAAAGCTACTGAGGTGTCTAATTAACTACTTACCACAGATGTGAGTAACTTAATAGGCCCTGTTCCATTCACGAAACAGGATTATTCTGTACCTTTGACATCCCAATACTTAAACTGTATCAGCCAGGGAAACCAGCAGAAATAGTTCACAGGAAAGTCCCACAAGACTTTGAATTCTTGTCTCACAGAAGACTTTGATGCTTCAGCGTGCTGGTGATTCTGGAGGCTTTCCTCCTTCCTAGCCTCCAAGTGCTCTTCAAGTGATAAGGCCCTTAGTTTGAAACTCCTGTCAGGCACTCTTTGCTGTTTGGTTCTGACAAAATCACATAACCCCTTTAACCACTTTCAAAGGCTGAGGCCAGAAAACCTGGCTTACCTGCCTCCAAAGCATATTGTGAGAACACAATAATGTTTAAGAACACTTTGAAATTATTTCCAATGATGAGTCTATGCAAAAGAACTGCAGTGGCAGATAATCCCTTTCCCTGACTTACAGCAGCCTTTGCTGCTGTAGCTGTGGCAGCAGCCCTGTGTGAGCTGTGAGCCCCCGATAGGGAATGCAGGAAATGCATCTGTCCCCTCTGCCGAGTAAGGAACAGCTGGTGCTGAAATGCAGGAACCCAGCACACTACACCCTGGACAGACTCATTCTTGGCCACACAATAAAGAGTATCAGTTCTATCCACTTATCTATCTCCAGCTATGGTTTTCTGCCTTTTTCAGTCTCTTTCTTGCCTTCCTATTTGCTCAACTTAGACCTTGAAACAGTTGCTTGTTTAAGCTAAATCCTTTAGGCCTCTCTGTGGACCACACGGTTGAAATACTAGACCTACAGGAACAAAAGTACTTCAAACATAAACTTTTTTTTCTAACTGATGAATTCCATTTCATAAAATAATTTATAAATATCCACAGATTTTACTGAAATTTAGCAGGTTTGCTATGGGGTTCCTAATACGTAGCGAAGACCACTTTCAGTGGCAATTCGAGGCACACTGCTCTTCCCCTGACATGAACCTGGCACAGCAGCTGCCCTACCCCAGATCTGCACCATCCCAAAGACAAAGTGAGCAGTTGGGCACTACCTGACCTGTCCTGCCACACACGAAGGAAGAGCAGATTCAACACTTAAGGCAGGGCAGACACTCTCATCCTCACTTCATCTGCTATCAAACTGATTTGCCTTAAAACTGCTCATTTGCTGGTCCAAAACTGTTCCAGCAACAGAAACAGGTTGCCTATTGCACTTTTGCATCCTGCTGTGGTAAGACCTGGATGCCATAAGAGGATCCAGGAGGAACTGGCATCTGACCCCATCTCCCTTTCTGTGCCTCCAGCACAGCTCAGCCCAGTCAGACACCAAAATTTACATAACGAAGGAAGTTGGGTACCCAATTTCTCTTAGACTATGCACAATTAATTCCCCTGTGGCTCTTCTGGAAAGAAAATGAGATCTAAACAAAAGATAAGTATAGGTGCTTAATTATTGTATGTTTTAAAAGTGACCTAGTTGGTTATACCTCATAATGAGAGAAGGATGATATATACTGGCATTTCAGCTTGGCCATGAGCTCATTGGGGAATTACATGAACAATAGACCTCACCTTGCTTTCCCCACAGTAAATCAGAATTTAATTGCAGTGAGGTCTCTTTAACTAATGTTAGGATAAAATTTGTGTGCAGAGTCAGACTTCGGAAGTGAGGCTAGTAACTTCCATACACAACAATGTTTTGCTTACCTGGTGAAATATATCTGAGGGAAATTGCTCAATGGCATAACAAAAAAAATGCAACTAAAGTAAAATAAGGTTGTTTTGACTTTGAGACAAAAACCAGACGATCCTAAACCTTTTCCCTTTGAAACTACTTTAACTTTCATTTTCAGTTGTAGACTGACACCAAATCTTGCTAAATCTTATTTTAAACATAAAGTTCCTCAAACCAAACCAAACAAACTTTTTAAAGCACACCTGCAAGTCTGAGATTGGTCCTAGTAGCTGGTTCCACAGGAAGATGTCCTGGAGAGCTGTGGCTGTGGTGAAAGCTGAGTTTCTTCCAGTGAGACAACAAAAACTGATCCGCACTGACTCCGTTTGAAACCGTTCCTGCTCCAGTCTCCTCAGGCTGTGCTACCAGTGAGGTAATTCTGCTACCCTTCTGCTCGCCCTCCCGTTGTCAAATATAGGTGAAATACGACACAGAAGTAGCAACACTCAGACTTTTCACTCTTTTCGGTATCCTTGAACACAAGAGTGTGGCGAGACCCAGCAAGTGTGTGTCACTGGAGGGAGGGCAGCTCCCCAGGCTCGCTCTGACGGGCCCCACGGGGGTGAGCAGGGAGCAGGCACAGCCCATCCCCTCCTTGCCGCAGCCCCGGCACTTCCTTCCTCTCCCGGCTTTCGCAGCAAGCCCAGACACGGCTGCACTGCTGCCAGCCTCACACCTGTAAACCCGGGGCAGTTTGCTGCCTGCTTTCCAGCTCTGCCATAAGTATTTAAACGCAACATTTGAAATTACCTGGTTTGCGTTTCTCCTTTCACACCGTGTGCCTCTTTGTGGTCGTTGCAAAGCTCTGAAGGGAAGAAAATGAGATCAGAAGCCAGAAAAGTTTATGCCTGTAGTCTGAGTAAAGTTAAGGCAAACAAGTCTTTCCCTATGCGTAAAGTATAAGGCTTGCCATGAGGCCTTTAGAGAAAAAAAAAAATATTTAAAAGATGGGGAAGTCAAGAAGACAGAGACTTTAGGGAAGTCCTGTAACCCCCACAGCACCAGAGCCCGTGTACAGTGGTTTGATGCCTCAGACAGCAACCAACACCCCAGCTGTGTACCAAGAGCCAGGACACAGCTCCAGAACACCCTCAGGCTTGATTCCAAGAAGCTCCTGAATGCCTCCCCGGCACTCACCTGCAAGGCGGTGTGGTGGTTCAGGATCCCGGGCCAGGGATCGCAGCACCAGCCCTGGCTTGTGAGGGCGAGTGGGCGGGAAGGCGTCAGGGCTGGCACCTCACGTGGCCTCCCCTGACTCACGAGGAGAGCGGTGGTGCCTCTGCGTCGTCCTCCGGCTACCGGTGGTCACACTCCAGGCGTGTGTTTCCATGTCCCTGAGCTCTGGGGAAGGTGGCCAAGGGCCAATGCTGCCGGCACGGCGAGAGCAGCTGGGCAGCTCCCAGCCTGCCTCAGGCACCGATGGCCCTCAGTGACCCCGATTAGCCAGGACCCCTCACTCCTGCCTGTGGCTGCCCCAGCACAGCCCCTGCTCAGGCTGGAGGCCCAGGCCCGCTTGTTTGGCCTTCTGGGACATGAGGGAGGCACTGGGGATGCAGAACCCACTCTGAGGGAAGAGGCCCTGGGCTCCTGTAAAGCTGAGCAGGGACACCATGATGGGGGTTTGGAAGCCCAGGCATGCTGCCCTCCTGCTCAGGGCGTTCCCGGGAGGTGCAGGTGGAATGCCTGTGCAGCCAGATTGCTGACAGGGAAGGGAAACGTGCCCTCCACCCATCGTCTCCAGCAGCCACAGAGGGTGCTGACAACACAAAGCTTCTGTCTCTGCTCGTCCTATACCCACCATAAGCTCATTGGTGCTCTCCTCTGAGCTTCCTAGCCGCCTCTGACACATCACTTTTTCAACACAACGGGCAACTGGTGCCACCCTAGGGCTGTTTGCTGTTCAGGGCAGCTGCTCCTTCACTTGCAAGTGATGGTTTCTGACCCAGCCAGCCTTCAAAAGAAGGCAACATGAGAAGGAAAGGAAGGACCAGATCCCTCTTGATTCAGCAGGGCAGAAAAAGTGGGTGAAGAGCGACAGCTGGTGTCAAAGGAGACTCCTTGGGACATTCCAGTAGCACAGTGTGTATTGATTACACGAGGTGTGGCCATGTTAAGTCATTTGTCAAATTAAGCTAATGGTTTCACCCTGGTGCTGTTGGTGCCCCAGGAGGGGTTGCATACCCTCCCTCTGCTCTCCTCACTTCTTCACCTCCTGCTGCTCTGGAGAGACTGGGACACAGGTAAAGTAAGTTATACTTCCTGTGGTAGGTGTGCATTGATTTTTCTTTTCCAGATTGCTTGGCTGTTTGTTGGGGTTTTTTGATTTTTTTTTTTTTTTTTTTTGAGGGGAAGGGATTGGTTTGGGTTTTTTTTTCAGCAAGCTGTTTCACTTGTTTTCTAGAAGTGCCTATTCAAGTGCCTTGTCTCATCTACCCTGACATTTTTAATAATATGTAACATTTAACACTTAAAGCAGCTAAT
Source organism: Atrichornis clamosus (assembly GCA_013400975.1). Taxonomy (NCBI): domain Eukaryota; kingdom Metazoa; phylum Chordata; class Aves; order Passeriformes; family Menuridae; genus Atrichornis; species Atrichornis clamosus. Next base: position 37,735 of record WBMZ01015073.1, read on the forward strand.
ACCCTGCATCTAGTGCTGGAAAGAATATTATCTACTTAGAATGCTATATCACGTATTACGTGTGTTTACTTGGCCCTTATTTCGGGAGTCCTCCAAGCGGGTTAGGAGAATGGTGTTTTAGTCTTTCTATGTCAAGAAAATTACTTCCAGGAGGAGTTTAAGAGAGGTGAGACACATGCAGAGCAGCTCTTATGCTTGACACTAAATGGGTGCAGCATGTGTGTGGATTTGTCACACAGGCAGATTGCATGAGAAATGTAGAAATACTCCCAAGTGAGTGTAGGAGGGGCCCAGTGATGGTACATAAAGTAGTAATTGCTCATTTAGTCATCACATTTCTGACAGATTAAAACATTCCCATGACACCTCTTGCCCTACCCTTTTATCCAATGGTTAAATTAGTCCCTTCTGTGCATTTACTTAGTTGCTACTTATTTTCCTTTAAATCAAGTCTGCTTCAACAGTTGCTATGAGACTGAAGCACAGGTAGCTGCAGGGGGATTATGCCTCACAGTCAGCTGCATTTTGCAGGCTGTAGCTAGTTTACAGACACCTTTCTGCTTTTAAACTCTGAGACTTGAGAGGGAAGAAGAAACTACCAAGCAGTAAGTACAACCCACTCCCTAACCTTCCAGACCATCACTGAACCAGTAACACCCTGTTATGCTGAGATCATGAGAGAGATGTTTGCCTTTGGGAGGAAGCCTGAGGTTTAGCCATAAAAGCTTTTGTGGAATCATATGTGAGAGCGGATCACATTGTATCTTTCTTAGATCTTTTGGAAATTTTTTTCTCATTCTGTATCCTTCTGTGGAATTACTTTCCATAATAAAAACTTTACTGTATTAGTATTTCAAATTAACACAGTAAAATTTTTGCTAAAGCATGTTAAATTTAAGAACTAGGCCTGTTTGGGAAGGCTAAATCAAAGGCCAGGATATATCACTCACTTCCTGGAGGATTACTGACCTCCTTAGGTGCTGTTATCAACAGCTCAAGAGACTGAAGAGTGAGTGATTCCAGTACTGAGACAAGCACAAGATTCCCAGCTTAGTGGCTACAGGTCATGACAGAAATATTCCCTCACCATGGGAGCTCCCCTTTATTATGATCAGCAAGTTACAGGCTCACAAATCAGCCCTGAGGGATGTGGTTCTGCAAGTGGGAGGGGGTTGTCAGGCCTCTGGGGCATTGGCTACTGGTCCTTCCAATTTAGCTACAAGGGCAGTTTTCCAGTCTCAGTGTGGCTGCTGAAGCCCAGGGCCATCAGTAGGATGGGTAGTGCAGCCCCAACACAGAGCACAAGCCCGTAAGGGCCAGGCTGCTAGCTGCCAGAGAAGTGGGGAACAGCGAGCTGCACCCAGCCCCTGGCCTGGCTGAGCCAAGCACTGCAACAAGCACAAGGATCAGCGTGGGGTCTGAGGATACTCTCGCTAGCCCTTGCCCTGACTGGAAGACTGCTTCCAGGAGCAATCTGCAAAAAAGCCTGCTCAGTATCAGCTCCTCTTCTCTTCCTTGTTCTCCCAGTTCCCTGGGCTCCCTTCCCATCCAGTCTTCTGGTCTAGCAATAGGGCTGGAAGTGCCTCGTGTAAGCAGAGGCACAGGCAGGGTAGCACACATTCCAGGGGGAAGCACAAGGAACCCGAGGGACAACTCTCTGCTCAGCTGATCCTCCCTCGTGATAAAGCTCCTTTCTTCAGCACTTTTAAGCACACAGGCAACATCAAGGATTTCGATATTTAATCCTGACATTTTGTAGAATGGGTTTGGTCCTAGTACCCATTTTGTAACCCTGTCAGCAAGGCAGGCTGAGACCTGTTACCCCACCTCTTTCTCAGTGATGAGCCTGCCAGGAGATGGCAAAGTCAGGAAGCAGAAAAGCCTGCAGAGGGTCAAGAGACACGAGTTGGTTACCTGGTGGGGTTACCTGCTGGCATGTGGGGTTACCTGCTGGCACAGGGACAACACAGAGAGAGTCCCACAGCAGAGCTGGGGGTGGGCCAGCAGCTCTGTGCTGCACTGTCCCAACTGGCTAGGGCACGCCCCAGCCATTGTGTACCTCAGGCCTGACTCCATGTTTGATCTATCCATTGTTTCCGGGATGTTATTCTCACAGTTTTGGTTCAGGACAAACCCAACAATAATCCTCTCCTCCCCAACAAGAGGCTTCTGTCAACTACGGGCTTCACATTTTTGTGATACAAAGTGAAAACACACAGCCTGTGTCAGACTGCACAGGGAGAGAGGGATGGGGACAGTGAGAGGAAAGGTGAGCAGATGGTACATCCACCCTAAAGCTTTTATGTGCTCTAGGGCCAAGTCTCAGGTCCTCATGCCCTGCAGAGCTCAGAGCAGTACTGCTGGCAGCTTTTGGAAACTGGATACAAAACCTTAGTGAATCTGGAGACCTCCCTGTGACTTCCCCTTCTTACTGAGCTGGGGATCAGCAGCAATCCCAGGCTGGCAGGGCCAGTCTTCTCTTTGTGAGACAACTACTCGAGTGACTTCCACTGCTCTAAGTGCCTTGGCACCAGGATGCAAGCAGACACCATCTTCTGGCATCTTTAAAATTCAGCTTAGCAAAGCTCTTAGGGTCAAAATGCAGGTCTCCCTCAACTCAGCTGTGTCCTAAAACATTCTTCTCTTGAGATCACTTCAGCTCACTGAATTATTATCAGGTTCAATCACCTGCAACATAAAGGGGATGATGGTATATTTGACTTGAGAACTATTTCCTAAAATCAAGGCTCTGTTTGCAGTAGGCACTGAGAGAGCCCAAAGGTTATTTGGGCTAGAAAAAAAAGCTAGAACTATTTGAGAAATCTGGCCCAATCCATTATCTTAAAGTGTGTGCTTTGGATCAGAGACTACCACCTTTATGGGCTATGCAAAGCTTGAATTCAAGGCCTAGCTCCCTCTTCTGCTGACACCACAAAACAGGTGATGCCAACACACCTCGTTTCCCACCCAAGATCAAAACCCTACTGCTCATTCCCAAACTTGGAACCTCAAATGAGGACTGCTGGACTGCTCCAATCACTCCATGAGGCCTGGCTGCCTGTCCAGCAGGCAGTGAGCACCACAAGCCCACTGTTTGCCATCTGAGAGTGCAAACCTTTCTCAAGCTACAGATTGGCTCAGGCTCTCTAGGTCTGTTCTGGCACCTTCATAAGGGGCTTCAAACCAACTCCTCTGCAGCTCAAGCTGGGGGGAAAGGTTTCAGACCACCAAAAGATCTCTGCTGACCATAAGCAGAGCTGTGCCCTCAGGACATGAGGACAGCATGTTCTGAGGACAGAGCACACTGCCATCTCCTGCTATGTTAAATGTGTGGTGAGGAGAACAGCACCACTAACATGCCGTGCAAATCAGTCTTCTAAATTAGAATACACAGATCCACTCCAAAAAAGTTTAATGCAGGTTCCTGGGGCATCATATTGAAAGAAAAACCAAAAACCAAAATACAATACAAACAAAAAAAGGCAAACAGAATTCCCCAGTATTTAAAATAATGAAATGTATCAAAGCTCCATCTATTACAAGGCTGCACATCACAGCAGCTGCTGGAAGAAGCAGTATTATTAGCCTGAGGACAAGGAGGCTTCTCCATCTCCCAGAGATGGTCTGGAATAAGCAGCACCCAACCAGAAAGCCTGGTCTTGTAGAGCTTTAGGGAACTACTAAGACTCCTTGAAAGGAAAAAGGCAGAACTCTGCACTGCAGTGAGCTGCCCAGCATCCCTGCTGGGAGATGAACCAGAAAGGCTGATCCCACAGTGCTGAAGCTCCATGAGAGCACATCCTGGGATAAGTGGTACCTTCCAGCAGATCCCTACTCCAGAATGGCTTTGGCCACAATGACTGTGTGGCAAAACCTACTCCTTTGAGAAATCCTGGTATCAGAGGAAAAGGGAAAACCATTACAACAGTCAGTCAGGAGACCAGAAAGGGATCTGAGACACACCACACTAGCTGGGAACAGAAAAAAGCAATGGATCTCAATTTTAAGAGGTCAGCCCAGTACAGCCCCAGTACCAGAGATGTCTGTGGCACCCTGTCTCCCATTCAGTTTTTGAAGAATCCTAGCATAGTTTAGGCAAGAACCTCTAGTAGCTTCTTTCTCACCCCCCTCCCATCCAAAGCAGGGCCAACTTCAACGTTCAATCAGTTCAGGGCTTCGTCCAGATAAATACTGAGTTATCTCCAAGGACGGAGATCTCAGGACTCCACTCCAGCACATCCACAGTAAGCAGCACGTGAACCCTGGCAGTACTTTTTACGTGCTTGGGCTAGAGAGCAACCACCCTGGAGCCAGGAGATAGCTGCCTTCCTTCCATCTATCAATCTTTTATGACAGCAGTCTCATTTGATAAACCCCCTATGCATAAGTGCAGTGATCTGTGGGTGCTCCACTGCACTGGAAGCTCTGCAGGGCTGCTACAAAGCATTCATTTCACAGGTACTATGCACCAAAAGCAGCCAAGCCTTCCTGATGTGCAGCCCAACCTGACACCAACTGCTACGAGAGCTGAGGGAAAGGCTGGAGGAGCACTTATTCAAACAATGGAAAACACAGAGATTCCTATGGAGAACAAAACTGTGAGCTTGGAGGAGGACCTTTGTCAAGGAGCAACCAGCTGACGTCAGCCTCAAAAATATAATGAACACTAAGTTAACCAGGTAACTCAGTGAACACTGTAGGCATGACACTGCCATCATGAAAAAGCAAAGATTACAGTAGGAGAATATACCAAGACATTTAAAACCCGATGGGAAGCAATAAAACCTTTGCTGATACCAGTGCCATGGACTCCCCAACAAATGCTAATATGAGTAGTGAGTCTGCAGATCTAGATGCCCACTGAAGAACTGAGATAAACAGAAGAGTGGTGGGAAGGGCTGAGAGACTTCCTTCTCCTTGCCACTTGCCTCGAAGAGAGGAGGATAAGCACCTCTTCCTGGGTGCTGGCAGAGGGCCCTCTCCTGTGGCATTTGCACCACGCCGGGTGAGCCTGCTGTCCCCACATTGCTCTGACACGTGCACATCTGAAGGCTGAGACACCCTCCAGACCATAGGGATCACCACACTTTCTGCTGTGACCCCAACAGGAGCATACAGCACCCCAAAGGCTGGTCAGGTGCCTCCAGGAGCTGACAACAGCCTGGTCCGCGGCAAAGCCCCCAGGTGTGAGGAGGAATGTGTGCCCAAACCCCGTGGGTCAGGCAGATGGAAGGGCAGACTCTGGACATCCAGGACGGTGGCAGGGAGCCGGGCATCCCGCAACCCGGCCCCAGGCAGGCAGGCAGAGAGCAGGCAGGGCAGGAGCATAGCGGTTTATTGGCAACACGAGCAGAGGCGGCGGCGGTGGCGGCGGGCCCCGAGCAGGGTGAGGGGCGGCGGTGCTCCGGCGCGGGGGGCCGGGGCCGCCCCGGGCCTATGTCAGCGTCTCCCCCTTCGTGACCTACGGGAAAAGGAAAGGCCTCAGGCAGGACGGGCCCCGAGCCCGGCCCGCACCCGCCCTACCGTCCTGCTGCTTACCCGGGCCTCGATGTACTCGATCCTCCGCTCCAGCGCCGTCAGCTTCTCGTTCAGGGTGGCCAGCCGGGACCGGCACGACATGTCTGCGGGGAGGCGGCAGTGAGACACCGCGGCCCCCGCACGGCCCGGCCCGCCCGCAGCCCCCGCCGCCGCCCCGCGCCCTCACCGAAGGAGTTGAGAAAGTCCGCGATCTTCTTGATGGAGCTGGTGATCACCTCGATGTACTCGCGGTTGGCCCAGTCCTGGTGGATCTCCCGCTGCACCGGGTCCTCCTGCACCGACATGGCCGCCACCGCCGCCGCGCCTGCGCGGGGACGCGGCCCC